>VZTI01010896.1:240-13245 GCA_013397865.1 Struthidea cinerea
GCAGGGGAGGGGGAGTCTGCTGTCGGACAGCAGACCGAAAAGAGTAGCTAACAATCTTCTGTCTGCGCTGAGCGTGCTGCGCGCTGCTCGCCGCCCCAGCACTTTGTGTGGGGGCTGGTGGCCGCTGCCTTTTCACTGCGGCGTTGCCGGAGCTCTCGACAGGCGGCTCGGGAGTGCAGCCACTGCCACTGGGTCTGAGCTTCAGGGTGTTGTCGGGTGGCAGCTCCGGCATTCTTTTTTGAGCCCGGCTCTCGCACTGCTCCAGGACCCCGACTCGGGACCTGNAGGCCCCCGACGCGGGCCCCGCCCAGCCGCACCTGGAACCAGACGGGGCTGCGTGGCTGGGGGGGCAGGGCAGCGCAGGCGGACGCGCCACTGCCCCCGAGCACCCCAGAGCCACCCCCTCCGCAACCACCACCCCCCACCCTCGGTCTCGGCCACATGGGAATGGGAGGTGGGTTGGTTTTCAGGCTAGGCTACCGATGGGGAGCGCGGGGGTGCAGAAGGGAAACGCACGATACGCGACATGGAGAGGACTCCCGATGGAGGGAGGGGGACCCGACACAACACAAATGGACGCGTGAGGGGGACCCGGGAGGGGGGAGCGCGCGCGGTCACGTGAGCAGGAGAAGGTGGGGGAGGGGTGCCACGTGTCTGCGGAAAGCCCGCTGCTGCCAGCGCCGCTGCCACATGTTCGGCACCATCTGTGCTGAGGGGGGTTCCAGCGCGAATATTAAAAATAAATGAAGCAGCTGGCACAGTGGGTCGTACCACGCTGCTATTAGAATTTTGGGGCAAACTTGAAATAGCAGGAACCGGGGAATTAGGGAAAGGGAACAGGGGTGCAGGGAGAGGAGAGCAGATAGGGTTTTTTAAACTGGGATTAACATTTTTTACCCATTTTACAAGACTACCAATGGCTGTTGCTAGTTTGTAAATCAGATACCCCTTTCCCGACAAAAACAACCATCGAACAAAGCGTTTTAAGCATTCAACTAACCACTGCTTAAAAAGCCACTGAACAAAATGTTTAAAACCTTCCCTAGTATAATGAAAACTTTCCCGAACAAGGACTCTTAGAACTGGGATAAAAGCTTCCTGAAGGAGGCGGGATAATTCCACACCCATCTCCCTCTCTTCCCAACCCTCGAGATAAAAGGAAATTAAAAGAAAAGGATACTAAAGTGACCCATTTTTTACCTTCGGGGGTCAAATAAAATTCTCGAGGGCGGTCCACCGACTCAGACCGATCTTTCTTCTTTTGGAAAGATTGCCGGTCTGCCCCGCCGAAATCCCTGATAAAACTCAGAGTTTTCTTTGGAGTTCTGGCTGCTCAGAAAGGCGACTTTCATGTCCAGTGGCGGAGCCTACTGGAGACGCTCTCTATGGGCAGTTAGAGGCTGCTCCACGTTCGAGGCGCCAGATAATGCCGTAATTTTGCCTGGTTTCATGGGGTCCCGCAAGCCCACAGAACCTGAGGCATTTTCGGTATTACTGTCAGGTGGCAAAGAGGCAGGAAGGAGATTCGCTTATCATCCTGCTGGATGGTTTATTCCATGCTTTACAGCCGAACTCCAAAGCAATTCTGAAACCCGATCCCGAAGGCCCCCAGTTTATCCGGGGCCAGGGGGAAAGGTGGGATTAGGGAATGGGGACCAATGGGAGAATGCCAGGGGAGTGACGAGGCTTACAGCCAACCGGGAGATTCAAACCGGGACAGACCATACCAAGGAACAAAGCATCCCAGGGGAATGCTTCAGGCCGCCCCTACACAAAGGCATGTTCACCCATCCCCACACCTGAGAGTGTTGTCCAAACACTTCTTGAACTCTGTCAGGCTTGGTGTTGTGATCACTTCCCTGGGAAGCCTGTTCCAGTGCCCAACCACCCTCTGGGTGAAGAATCTTTTTTAATATACAGCCTAAACGTCCCCTGACACAATGTCATGCCATTCCCTCAAGTCCTGTCACTGGTCCTTGGAGAAAAGAGATCAGTGCCTGCCCCTCCCCTTCTCCTCACAAGGAAGCTGTAGACTGTGAGAAGGTCTCCCCGCAGTTTCTTCTCCAGGCTGAACAGTGCCATCAACCTCTCTTCATATGGCTTCCCCTCAATGCCCTTCACCACTTTTTTAGCCCTCCTTTGGACACACTCTAATAGCTTAATCTCTTTCTTATATTGTGGTGTCCAAAACTACACACAGCACTCCAGGTGAGGCCATACCACTGCAGAGCAGAGTGGGACAATCTCCTCTCTAGACCAGCTGGTGATGCTTTGTCTGATGCACCCCAGGACACAATTGGCTCTCCTGGCTGCCAGGGCACTGCTGCCTCATATTCAACTTGCCATCGGCCAGGATCCCCAGGTCCCTTTCCACAATACTGATTTCCAGTGTCTCGTTCCCGAGTCTATATATACATCCAGGATTGTCCCATTCCAGGAGCAGAATCTGGCACTTTCCCCTGTTAAACTTTGTATGGTTGGTGATTGCCCAGGAGTACAATGGATCTGAATCTGGAGCTCACTGACATGTATTATCCCAAATTGGGTGTTCTTCCTAGCAGACAATTTTGGATACCTTGCCATTTGGTCCAAATCAGAAAGAAATTAAAAATTATTTGAGACGATACTTCTGCATCATTTAGTCTCCCCCCTTAAAATCATAGAATCATCAAAGTTGGAAGAGAACTTTAAGATCATCAAGTCCAACCATCAGCCTAGCAATACCACTGCTATGCCTGAGCCACTAAACCCCTAAACCATAACACTCAGTGCCAGATCCAGACAACTCTTAAACACTTCCAGGGATGGAGACTCCACCACCTCCCTGGGCAACCTGTTCCAAAGCCCAACCACCCTAACAGTGATTTTTTTTTCTAGTATCTAATTGTCATGGTTTAGGAGTGGTATTCTCCAATTCAGTGTTCCCACTGACACCACTCCAGACAATGCACTGCTTGCTCACTCCTGCTTCTCCTCCCCCTGCCCTTCAGTCATCTGAAGAGGAGAATTGGAGGCACAAAATGTAAAGATCATGGGTTGAGATAAGAACAATTTATTGGAAACAGCAATGAGATAACAAAATGAACAGTAACAGCAACCATACTAAAAACTGTGTACAAGTAAAGAAACGTTACCGCTCACCCTGCAGAAACCTCCGACCACTCTCTCTGCCACACTACCTCAATCTGGAAAGGATCCTGGATCCCCTGTCCCTGGAAAATGATCTGAGGTGGTATTGAATAACCTCTGAGTCCTGGCCATGCCCCCTCCTGGCTACTGCAAAAATTAACCCTGTCCTGGCCAGCACCGGAACACTAATCTGAATCTCCTCTGTCCTGGCTTAGGGTCATTTTCTCTAGTTATCTCACTACAGGCATGGTAGAAGAGACTGGCCCCCACCTCACCTACAACTTTCTTTCAGGTAGTTGTAAAGCTTTGATCCTGTTTCTTAGGATATTCCTGACAGCAAATTCAGAGGCATCTACATGACTATCTGCAGCATGAAGTTGTCAAAGTAAATACAATAAATTTTGGCATTTTGGTGGAGTTTCTTTAATTCCTGTGTTGCTCATCGTTGCTGACGTGGAGGCAGTTTGCAATAGTGAATATGCTGGTGTCAGTAAATACTGTTGCTGCATGGTTTAGGTTTTACTTTCTTAGCAGCAGAATATGAGGCAATGTTTTTGACATGGAAAGTTTTAAGAACTTACCTCTTCACAAACACTTTTAAGTGATATTGCCAAAAAAGTAGGCTTGTTTCCTTTGTTTTGTATTTTCCTGGCTGAATTATACTATTCTCTGGAGTGGTCAAATCCTACAAAGAAGCACCAAAACCAAAAAGCTGAAGCTTTGGTCAAGTTGTGAACTAATCCTCTCTGAAGAAAAGATGACATAAATGTTTCTAGCGCACTGCTGACAGAGGTGTAGACCACAACTGGTATGCCTAACATGAATTTTAAAATGCTTACTCCCTCAGTGCTTGTTCTCTTACTATTAAAATAAACAAAAATTTTTTAAAAGAGTATTGACTTAAAAAAGAAAGAGCAGCAGGTTGTTGTGATCATTTGGATGGGTTATCCATTGTAAAGTACAACTCATGCTAAAATGCATGGTGCTCTGGCCTGATCTAAAGGAAGAAAATTCCCCCATGGGAAGTAAGTGGCAGATCAGGCCCAAAGGTGAGGGATGTGGCTCTTTGTGTGCATCTTCTGAATGTGTTTCTGCTGGAAAAACAGTAGTTTTCCTTTAGTTAAAAGCTGAGTACTGAAACCCTGGCAAACTGCAGTTTTGCATTCAGTGTAATGACTTGTATGTGAGAGTTGGGGAAGGAAAAGTAAAATTTCAGCTAATAAAAAACCACAAAGGACTTATTTCCTTTTTTAATGTACATCCAGAATAGTAAAAAATGAGAGCTAAAAGCATTACAGTGGTAATAAGCATTAATAAAATGTAAAAGCTGTAAGACTTTGCAGAAATGCTATTTTAACTGAATTTTCTTCTTGTTGTAAATGCTTGAAATCTAATTCAGATGTCACTGAATATCTGGTTTTTGCTGCATGCCTGAATAAATGTAATAGCATTCAAAAAGTGTTATTCTCATTTACATTTAACACCTTATGCTACAGTAATTCAGAAGAACAAGTCTCTGTTTATCTAAGATACAAATAATGCTTACAGAATAAGCACAGCAGAATTGTGTTTACTGAATAATTTATCCAACTGTACAGTTACGTGGTTTTCAGTTGTAAAATGCTTCCTCCTTAGAAAATATAATCAATTATGAAAGTTGTACAGTAAAGATTTTTTTTCTTAAACATTTTATTTAAGGCCTGTGCAGAGATAAAACAGAGTTGAGAATATTCAATCTATTTTAAAAGTGTTTTAAACATTACAATCATGTTTTCTAATTAATTCTAAGCAGCACGTGTGATAATGTAATCATTAATAAACAGCAATTCTTTGCATGAAATAAAATATGTTCTTAAAAGTTTTGAAATAACCAAATAAAATTCCAATTTATCATGCCTTGAAATAAAGATAACCAAAACATGACTATGTTTATCTCTGCACGTCTGAGTAATCCTTCTAGTGTGATGCTATAACCTAGTCTTTTCTGGAAAGAAAAACAAACAAACAAACAAAAAGAAACACCTTTGAAATTTTGCATAAGGAAAAGAAAGGAAATTGATTGTCCTTTTTCTTAAGGGTTTTGAACAGTTAAAAGTTTAAAATAAATGACCAAACACAAAAAAAAAAAAAAATCTCAGCACCAACAATAGCAAGAGGGATCACTATTTATTTTCTATTCCATATCGACATGCTGTATAAAGTTCCTGGGGAAAAAAAGGTAAAAAGGCTGTTAAAACTCTCTTTTGGTTGTGCTAACAAGCATGCAGTATTTGTAGTAGCTATCTGTACAGCTGTGTGACTGCATTACCCACCTGACCCACACTTGCAACACTGGGCTTGTGACATTCTAGGAGTGGACTTTGTATTTCACTATTAACGCTGTATATATTAGGGATCAAATACAGCTGAAATGTGACAGTGGCCTCCCTCTGACCCACACCAAGTGTTGGATTATTTAAAGGGATCCTGTTTCTGGCACTTCTCAGGAGAAAATACTATTTGTTTTTCAATTAGTCATTGTGCTATTTGGTTTGTTAAATCTTACACAGAAATAGAGTCACAGCCTGGTTTTGTTGGCCTGTACCTTCAAAAAAGTTTAATAACTAACCTCAAGGATGAGATGCTGAAGGTTTTGTCTGACTTCCAAGAAGCAATGGGAGGACTTACATGGGGAGAGGTCAGTTGAAAAGCCTATAGACTCGCTAGGTTTAGGAAGGAGGAGGAAGTTCAGATCTAATTTTCAGGGTAAAATGCCAAGAAGAACACTTACAGAAGCTGTATTTGGAGCGTATTTGTAAGGTACCGTAATGTCACCAACAATACATAATCCAACAGTAATTTATTCCTTTTATGTATGTGGTTATGTTTGCCCCAAGAAATATCATTAAAAAGATTGATTTTCTAGAAAAAACAAAAGGTATTGATGCCTTGAAGTGGCTACCTGAAAAGAGGCTAGATAAGATTAAGAGAATAAAAGTAGTTATTTATTTGAAGGGCCTTCAAAGGTACACCTTGGGAGTGTAAAGCCTCCGAGGGGCTCCACCCAAGATGGACCCAGAGTCATGGGTTGTTCACACTTTTATAAGTTTGGTCCATTTGCATATCAGGGTTAATTCTCCAATTATAATTTCAGTTAATGATGTAATTACCCTAAGTTTGCTCTTCCTCTCATGGCTTTGGTTTACACATTTTGGGGCCTGGGACAATCAAGGTGTCCTTGAAGTGCAAACCTAGAGAGGGTTTGTTATGTCTAACCAGCGTGAGAGAACAGGCCACACAAAACTTCAGAGTTACACACTAGGCAGTATAGGATTTTAAAAATATAAAAGTTAAAACCTAAGGCATCAGTGTAACTTCTGCAATGGTACACAAAAGACTACTAGTGAATGTTTTTATTTTTTTCTGATGTGACTAAGGAAGTGAGAAGCATAAAGCTTCTAGTGACTGTTTTTCAGATAACAAAACTTGTCTCACCCCTGTTTTGTTGCTTTCAAGTGACTTTGAGGAATATGAACATTTAAATATTAGTTAATATGCTATTTATAAATTCTTGAACAAAGTCATCATTCCAAAGACATGTAGGCATTTAGTCTAATGTGATTCATAGTGAGTAAATGTAAGTACATTTATTTGAGTTAGAAAAGTGTACTTCACTGACAGTAATTGCTCTGTGAACTCTCTCAGAGAATGAAGAAAAATGTTTTTCATAGAAACAGAATGGTTTTTGTTTGAAGGGACCTTAAACACCGTCTAGTTTCAACTCCCTCCGCCATGGCCCATGGGCAGTGACACCTTCCACTAGACCAGGTTGCTCAAATCCCCATTCAACCTGGCCTTGAACACTTCCAGTGATGGAGCATCCACAACTTCTCTGGGCAGCCTGGGCCAGTGCCTCAACATCCTCACAGTGAAGAATAGAACAGAAAGTATTTTTCTTCCTAATGTCTAATCTAAACCTACCCTCTTTCAGATTAAAGCCATTCCCTCTTGTCCTATCACTCCATGTCCTTGTAAAAAGTCCCTTTCCAGCTTTCCTGTAGGCACCCTTTAGGCACTGGAAAGCTGCTGTTTATCTCACTGCTTCCTCTCAAATACCTCATTCTATAAGAATACCTAAGAGAAATTTAATATTTTTTAGTTCTTCCAGGCTAGTCTTTTTAAAGACTCTTTGCAGCTTATTAGAATTGGGCTTGTGTAGTCTTACTGGTGTTTGTCCTTTTCTTTATTCAGTATCAAAGCCTTGCTAGTTCATTTTGGCTCCCTCAAAAACATATAAATTGCAGTAGCAGTGAAACTATTGCAATATGAATTTAGCCTTGAGAGACAAAAATTTTCAGAAAAAAAATCTGATTATTCTGCAGATTTGGACCTAAGATGTAAATAACTATCACTCCTTTCAAGTGAATGGTTCATCAAAATGCACTTTTAATGCCAGAATTTTATTCTTACTTGTTATCAGTTGGATTGATATCACTGAGCTATTTGCTCAGTGTTCTGTGAAATGAAATAAATATACATGAATGTTACAGAAAATTTTAGTCCATCAAAATATGACAGTATTATGAAAAATGAGAATAAGTCTTGGTAAATGATGCATTCAGAAAAACTTCACTCATATATTTGAAACCTGTCCTTTGGAAGAATAACTTTTCACCATAAACCACAAATGTTTTCCTATATGTGAACAGTGTTATTTACAATATAGTAATTATTTGTCACATAAAATATCAATTAAAGAACTTAAGTACTTTTCCTCCAACTTGATTTTTGATATGGAAGCAGTTTCACTGAATTCAGTGTGTTATATAGCACCAGACATTCCCCTGCAAGGAAGAAAACAGTAGTCACTTCTAACCACCATTACCTGCTTTCTCTCAACTACCCAGATATTCAGGTGCCTATGTAATGCATGTATTGAAGGAAACCAGACACCCTCAAATTCATAACTGTAGTTCTGGTTTTCCACTGATTTAAACTGTAGCACTGATGGTGCTGAAGGAAGAAGTTGCCTAGTTTTGTGGGCCTCACCACCTTCCATCTGGCTCTAATTCTTCTGCAATGCACACTATCAGAGGTGCCATCCTAGCCTCGAGTTTATCATGTAAGTGTTATTTTGTGTCATTTCCTTTTTAGTGGCAGTTGAAATTATACAATTAGATATACAGTTTTTCAAATCTTGGTTCTCTTTAATTGAGAATGTATAAATTTTTATAGCTGTAATGAAAAATAATAAGTAGCAATATAAAAATGTTAATGATGTTAGAAATTTATTGGTCTAGTTCTAGTATCTAATGAGACGTGACTATGTTTATTGTGAGTGATACTGTGTCCCATATTTAGGAAAAAATCCAAAAGTTATTGAACTGTAGCAATTTCTTATATATTAATAATTTTTTTCTCTAGTAAACCAGTGATAATTCCACTTAAATTTTGCAAACTAATAAAATGGAAGGATTCTTTCTTGTAGTGGATTCTCTGTTGCCAGACTAAAGGACCAAACTAGTGGTCTGATATGTGTGTTGTGACAGTGACTGATGTTAGGTGTAAGAAATGTGATGCAGCGGGAATTACGGACTGCAATTCACAAGAGACTTTCTGTGAGACACATCTGAACAAACAGTTGACTTCCACTTTGAAGCAAGTTTGGTTTTGACTAATGAAACTGTGGCTACAGTGATAAATCTGAAGATAAATGCCTAATCCCCTTTTAAAATGCAACTAAGCTCTTTACATGAGCTGGGAACTGAAAATTCCAGACTTTTGACATTTTCTTTGGCAGTACAGCCTATGCCTAATGCTAATAAACATCACTTTAGCTGTCTGCTGAGGTCTGCAGGCTTGCCTAAGCTCATCACCTCATCTATGACATGTCCTGGGAGAACTGTAATTATCCCAGCAGAGACCAAGTTAACCACCTTTATAGGATTTACACTAAACAGCATTTATGTTGTGTGGCTATCCATTAAGCTATGCTAAAATCAGCAGAGTGCATGAGATCTTGAGAAGTCTGTCAAAAAAAAAATCTCTGGCTGACGATGAACTCCAGAAACCTGGGAGCACGGAACGGTGTTGAGGGAAAATGCACTTACAAATATTGGGTCGAAATAAAAATGTGTTGCTCTTTATCTGAGAAATGAGAATTTTATCCAATTATTCTGCGTGTACAACGTGTATTTACTTAATCAGAATTTCAGAGAGAAAAGATAACTGGCTAGTTCAGTGTCCTTCTCTATGGTTCCCTTTTCAAACAGGGAAAATAATGACTGGGCTGGGTTGTTTTCAGATACAACAGCAAAAGAATCCTTGTTCCTTTTGATTGCATAGTGATGTGTTACTAATGACAAGACTGAAAACCACAGGAATCTGGGAGCTCCTGCTTCCCTAAAATGGAATATTCTTGCAGAGAATGTACTTCCTTCAAGCGAGCAGTCTGGGTTTATACACCTCCTAGGGAAGGAGACAGAAAATAATTGTCTTTATTTACTGAACTTTTAAAAGGATTTTCTGAACCCCTGCACTCCATACATGATATATACATTATACAGAGCCAGCAGTCCTTCCACTCAGGGTGCAGGCTACTTGCCTGATCCTGACTTCAAACACAAGTCTCCCAAAATGCTTTCCCACTATGTAGTTGCATAGCTAGCTATTCTTGTGAATTTTCCTTTTATATTTCCAGGAAAGACATGGAGAAAAAAAAATCTGGAGTTACCGCCTTGTATACTAGATATACTAGTACTATATACTAAATTATACTAGATAGTATAATTTCATAAGGTATCTGTGTGCAAGAATGTTTGGGTGTTTTCTAATTTCTCTGTTTATGCCAAGTTAGCTTAATGTTGGCATCTCAATGTTTTGAACTACAAGATAATGTTCAAATTGCACTCAGAAGTCAGACAAATGAACAACATAATTAAAAGACATTTGAATACCTTGAATTTTCCAGAAGGATATTATGGCATAATATTAAATATGTTTAGTATAGAATTAATTTTGTTATTGATATTGAATTATTATAAATAATTGAATTCACATAAATGGAGCAGAT
Source organism: Struthidea cinerea (assembly GCA_013397865.1). Lineage (NCBI taxonomy): Eukaryota > Metazoa > Chordata > Aves > Passeriformes > Corcoracidae > Struthidea > Struthidea cinerea. The sequence goes on from VZTI01010896.1 coordinate 10,421, forward strand.
TTGACCATAACTTTTTTTTCTCAGGAAAAGCAAATCTGACCACATATATTACTTGTAAAATTTATATTCTTTCTTCTCTCACAAGAAAAAATGCATTGCAGATTGCATCAGCCTTTTTTCTTGTTTCCCACAGGCACAACAGCTAACAGATCTGGAGCAAAAACTAGCAGTTGCAAAAGACGAATTGGAAAAAGCAGCCCTTGACAAAGTAAGAAGTGTAATGTAATGTAAGCATGTTTACCTCTATCAGCTGTCAAGGTTTTGGTGTAATTTAACAAAAACAAATGAAAGCCTTGCAGTGATTTAGATGCATACTAAGTTGCATCTAAGTTGTACCTGGGAGTGATGCTACTGGAATCAGTGGAACTAATTATGGTACTTGAAGTTAAGTATATCTGCAAAGTTATTTAAGAACAGGATGGTCCAATTAGAAAAAAACAGCTCAAAAAATTTTTACACAGATTTTTAATAGATTTAGATACTTATTGAATTATAGTTTGTCCTAATAGTAGACTTAGCGTCTCTCTTAAGTTTATTTACACTAGAGCACTTTTCTATTTCCCACCATGGACCCATAGAATGCTCACAAATTTTACATTACTAGGCCCCAGATATCAAGAATAGTGTGGCCAGCAGGACTAGGAAAGTGACTGTCCCCCTGTACTCAGAACTGGTAAGGCCACACCTCATATACAGTGTTCAGTTTTGGGCCACTCACTTCAAAAATGACATATTAGTGCTGGAGCAAGTTGAGGGATGGGCAACAAAGCTGGTGAAGGGCCTAGAAAACATGTCTTCTGAGGAACTTCTGAGGAAACTGGCATTGTTTAGTCTGAAGAAGAGGAAGCTTATGCTCATTGCTCTCTACAACTGTCTGAAAGAAACCATAGTAAGGCAGGGGTTGGTTTCTTCTGCCATGTCTCAAGTGAAAGGATGAGAGGAAATTACAGTCAAGTGCCAGGGGAGGTACAGATTAGAAATTAGAAATTTTATTTTCACTGCAGAAGTGGTTAGGCATTGGAATAAGCTGCCCAGGAAGGTGGTGGAGGCACCATCTCTAGAAGTGTTAAAGATGGATGTGGCAGTTGGTTTTAGGGGTGATTATAATGGTGACATAATATTATAATGGTTGACAGATTGAAGGTCTCTTCCAGCCTTGATGATTCTGTGATTCTGTGGATCTAACCATGTGATAGGAGTATAAGTGGATTGAGGAAATATGAAGACATGCATCCTGTGTGGGCAGTATTTTGGACAGTAAGCAGCCTATTTTGACCACAATCACATCTATGCAAGATTATAGACAACTTTGTCAAATTACATCCCTGGTTCCAATAGTGCTTCCTTCAGCTGTGCTTTCATGCTGTCCATTTATAGATCTCCTATCAGCAAAGTCAATATTGAATTATGCTATCCACAGGATGAAAACAAATTTACTTGTTCTTCTTTTACCTTTGGAATGGCAAAATTGGAATGGCTGCAGCCAAGGCAGAATGAGCACTGGATGGCAGGACTGAGAGATGAGAGAATGAGAAATTATCCAGAGAAATTTCTGGATGAGAGGAGAGTGATTTCAGATCGGTGTGATCTGCAGGAAGCACTAGGGTCACACAGGACTAGATTGACTGAGTCCATACCATCATGCAAAATTAGACAGTCTGCTACCTCTGCCAATTTGACCATAACAAATGGTGATTTATGCTGTCTGTGCAGTCACTCCTTAAGAAGTTAGGATTAAAGACATGTTACATGAAAAGAAGTATGCTAGTATCTTCTGCTGTCAATTGGAAATTAAAGGGTCCCTGAGTCAAATGGATACAGTAATCCTTTCCCTTTTACTCTGCCTTTAGTTCAGAGACATATCATCTGACTGCACATATCTTACGGGAAAGACAGTCCATTTTCTCTCTTTGCAAGCAAACCAAATTCCATTCTGTGGGAAACTGAAATATTAATGGTTAATGACTCAAAACAATAGGCCGTCTGGGCCATCGGCAGGGTGTTTTCCTGGGGCTGGGTTTGCACCCCCAGGCAGAGGGAGAGAGGAGAGTTTTTGGGTGCGTGATAGCAAAGCCTCTGATCCACATAAGACAGAGAGTGAGCACCCACCAGAGACTACAAGCTGGGCTTTGGGCCAGATAAGGGAAGAGGCTGACAAGAAGCAGACCCTGCGGAAGTGGGATAGTGCTTTTTATCGTGCCAATGTCCTCCCTTACACAATTGGCTCAGTTGTAAAACGCCTCTCCCTGGGGAAGGTATTGGGACACTCACATTCACACGGGACATTCACACGTAGGCTTGAGGGTATTCATCCCTACTGATGGGGCGTAACTGGCTCAACTACGCTGATGTGAGAGGCAGCTGTCATGTCTTAGAAGGTTTCATAAACCATCAAAGACGCCCAAAGAGTCCCGAGACTCATTTCTGGGGCCTTCCATCAGAGGACTGTGTATTATCCACAATGTTGCAACAGACAGTGTAAAACTCGTCCCTCAGGGGAGGTACCCTGGGCATTCCCACATAAACCTTAAGATTACCCATTGAACTCTCTGTTTTGTGGGCTTTCCCCCATCTCCAAGGAAACAAGACTGTGAACATCACTTTAACCAACGGACATCTAAATTGCATCTAGTCTCATCGCTGGATCCATGGGTGATGATATCTTTCTACTTTTATTCTCTCTCTTCCTTCCTTCCTTTCTTTCTTTCTTTCTTTCTTTCTTTTTCTTTCTTTCTTCCTTTCTTTCCTTCTTTCTTTCTTTTTCTTTCTTTCTTCCTTTCTTTCCTTCCTTCCTTTCTTTCCTTCCTTCCTTTCTTTCCTTCCCT
>VZTI01010896.1:13877-34146 GCA_013397865.1 Struthidea cinerea
TTTCTTTCTTTCTTTCTTTCTTTCTTTCTTTCTTTCCCTTAGACATTTTCTTAAGTCTTTATTTGTGTGTTTTTATATTGCTATGTTACTGTTGGTAATAACCAAAGCAGTTACTGGCTTTCCATTGCAAGCAAATTGTTCTAAAATAAAACATACACATATACACATACATATATATGTGTGTGTATATTAAAAACACAAATAATTCAGTGTTTTTTCACTCTAATCTGCCCCAAGGGATCTATTAACAAGAACCTGAGTTACACTTGCCTTAAGGGGCAAGTCATAACATGTTCCAACTCCTATTTCTTTAATTTTCCATATTGTGTGCTGCATTAATAGTTTTTTATGGTTGTCTTTTATACTACTATTGAAATACACTCTACTAACTGGCTTTGTTTTTTTTAAGAAACACTCAGTTTTTTCCAATTATGAGATACATTCCCTGCTTTCAGTTCAGGGGAAGTTTATCTGATGTAAAATGGAACATTTGTCATGTTCTCAAAAATATTTGCTAAGAAAACAAACTAAAACATGCAGTATGCCATTGCTTAGGATTAATATGACTGTGGAATACTTTTATATGTAATATTTCACATACTTACTATGTAGTGTGTAATGTTATATACATGTTTTCCACCATATATACATATGTTTTCCACCATCTTTTGCCATGGTATGCCTTATGTACCTTTAAAAAAAATCTTTGATGATTGAAATGTGCTGATGTATTCTGTAATTACAGGTGCATTTTTAATAAAAAATAAAATCTAGTTTTTTTTTAAATGCCAAATACTGCTAACTCCCCTTGAAATGAGTGTAAGAAGTTACCTCAATAGCTAACATTTGATATTTGTCTTGCTTTGATGAAACAAAGATTTAAAATATTATTTCCTCGCTGCTGTAGTTATCTCATTTGTCTTGCTCGCTCAGCTTATTTCAATTACAGACTTCTATTTCCATTAATATATCTGTCTATATTTCTGGGAATAAAATACAAATGTTCTAACATGAGTTGCAAGCACCTCACCAGTTTAAAAGTTTTATTTTGGCTTAATGGACAGTGGTGGATCTGAACAAATATATCCTTAACTGTTAAAAAGACCTATGGTTTCTTTACTATACACAGCAAAAGTATAATATGCTCATGAGGGAAGCCGTCTTTGTTAGATTAAAACCAATCTATAACGTGGAAAAATACCAATTATTTGAAATGTTATAAACAAAACTCCATGCAAAGTCCGTGTCTTGCAATACTTATGACTTCTTTGTGGATACTATACATAAAAGGCTGATCACTGTATGATATTTTGTAAATTATATTTTTCTTTTCAGAAAAAATTATATTAAAGTATTATTTGCAATAATCAGTGTGGATAAAACTGCATGAAGGGATGGGAAGGGAGTACAGTGACTTCCTAGGCAGTTTGGTGTTTAATGCACAGTAACCTAATCATATGAAAATACTGCTTGAGACAGACTTAATTCCTTCCATCAGTAAGAAAAAGCAGCAGCTACTCATAAGTGTTCGGTTTAATACAGATAGAGAAAGTAAGCAGCTGTGTTCATCATAGCACATCTTAGAGAAGTGTTGGTTTCCTATTTTCCCCAGGAGTCACAGCTGAAAGCTCTGAAGGAGACTGTGCAGCTTTGCCTGTCTTCCGTTCTGCGCAATCAGCCTCCTGCTATGAATCTAATCCCTTCAAAACCAGCTGAGAAGCTGACTTCCTCAAATACAAAGGACTCCAAAGTTCCATTTCAAGTGACAAGCACCAAGGTATGATTTTTCTCTTGGGTACATTTTTTTTTTTAACATCTTTGAAAGTTTGTCCTATAAGAGCATCAAACAAAAACTAGAGAGGATTTCAAATTCATTGGAAGATTAGGATGAATTTTGAGGATAATTCTAAGACTGTTTCTGATGTCAATAAATTGGTTTTTCAGTTGGAAAGCAGCTACTTTTTTGCTGAGTAACAAAATTCTTTCTGTCACTTGGTAAATGGATCATGTCTGCACAACAAATCTACAGTGAAGATAGATTTGCATTTGAAATTAATGAGGGTACTAATTCATAGGATCAATTTATTTGTCAGGCACTGATAGTGAGTTTGTGGTAATACAGCACTAAACAATAATATGGGGCTTGTTTATCATGGTTTCTTTCAGTGGAAAAAAAAATATATAAAAAAAACATAAAATAATCTGGGACACCCAAATCAAAATTGTCAAAATGGATCAATGGACTTGACAATAGGCCATAGGGAATAATCCAATATTGCAAGATGAGAAGGCCAGTTTCAGAGAAAGCATGAGGAGAAAAAAAAGGATGGAAAGTGTTTTGAGTCAATAAATTCAAACATTATAATACAGCCAAGATTTACAGTGGTTAACAACTGTCCTAGTAATTTTCATCTCCAGTGTTGCATTTTGCTCCTGAATTCAATAGATAGATCTAGAAGAAATCTGTAATTTCAGTGAAAAGGAAGTTTTACAGAAGAATGACTGAAGGACTCCTCAATGTCCTCCTTAAATTCCAAAACTGAAATAAAAATAGGAATTGCTAACTCATAGCCAATCTGTAATTTATATATGGCAGCTGTTGGTATTCACTGTTAGTGCACAGGCTGAAGCCAAAAATTAGTAATCTTTCTATATGTAATTAAAATTAAAATACGATTTCAGAAAGCAGAATATAGTTATAAAACTGGATATCACATCACATTGTTACTCTTAAAATTATGACTGTCTTACAGGAAGAAACCATCATTCCCAAAAATTATTACCTCCGGAAAAAAAGTGCTGTATTAATTAGTAGCGGCGCATGGGTATGATAGTGTTCACTTAGATTAAGATCACTGGATCTATATTCTACAGGACAGCAGACTCTTCTTTTGTAGGTCACGCAAACTGAGCAGCACTCTGGGATTTCAGGAGCATATTGTTCCTAATTAATGTGGCTGTAGAATTGTTTATCTTGCTCTTGTTGTCCTTCAGGTTGGAAGTGTTCATGCCTGTCATGAGAGCAGAGATGCACTAAGGATAAGGGCCAGCTAGCCATTATGTCTGTGTTTAAGATTGGTCTAGGGTCAGAGCCTTTGGAGAATTTGATGTCTCCTTGATTTTACTGATAGGGACATGAGAATACAGCATAAAGATTAGAATTAGATTTTTGATATTTGAGTGAAATACAGAGTACTCTTTCTTCTTTTTTTTTCAATGATCATAATAGATTTTGTGTTTAATGTACTTGGTAAAATGTGTCAGTACTTCTGTGCTATAGCCTTTTGAGAAACCAGCCTTTAGTCCTTTGTATCCAGAAGTGCTTGAATAAGTTAAACTGCCGCTTTAATAGGCTGTTCTCACATTTCTCTGCGCTTGGCATATGCCATGAAAATGTCTGAAAGAATAATGGTCTGCAAACCTCTTCTTCCACACATTGACACCTCATTATTAAAAATCTGTGTATTATCTGTGATTATAAAATGAATGAAATCTGCTACTGTGAATCAAGTTGTTGAAGAATCATAATCAGTCACCCTCTGCACTTGAGCTGGTTTTTTATGATGATGCCCTTTCTTATGTATCTTCTGCTTGGCTTTTTTTCCTTTGACAAACACCAAGTAACTCTTAACTACAGATGTGTAGCTCTCTTTTTCCTTCTTATTAGATCTGCATAAATATTTTGATACAGCAGGCTAGTATTTTGGGGGAATATAAATGTATGTGTTTAATTAAATGTGTTATCATACATAAACGTGGGAACTTAAGATGAGCAGCACTTACACATCTTGTCATGTCTGATAAGCAGCACTTTCACCTTCAGGCAACAAATGATAATTTGTCTGGTAAATATCTTATGTTTAAGATATTCTCGTCCAGCCTAAAATTTGCATTCTAAAATGACAAGCTTACTTTAAATCCATGGAAGGATAAATCATACAGTGTAGGACAGCTGTACCACTTGGGGACAATTATCCCTGGGATTGGGGTGCTTTCTCATAAAAAAAAAGTTCCAAATAAGTAGGTATATTGTCTATTTATATTCATTATTGGTAACTGTAACACCAGAGAGATTGTTAGAGGTATTTAGCACAAGAACCTGGTGTAGAAAGGATAACTAGGAAAGCAAGTTACCAAATTTCTTGAAAAGAAATTACTTGGTCATTTTTTTTTTTCTAGAGAATGTGATGTTGAATCGCTCCAAACCGAGCCTAGAGACACTTCAGAGCTTCAGAGACAGAGTCAGAGAAGAGGGCATTTGCTTTGTCCAGCGCACCGGATGCATGGAGGATCGCTCCTCCTAACACGCGCACACAGCACTCCACATAGCACAGTATATGGTTACACTCATGAATATTCATCACATTCCTTAGGATAGGAGTGGTTATACAAATTACTTCTCAGAAGTCATTAATATCATTAGCATATGTGCCATGCAAGGGCTGTGTACTGCCACTGAGGAAGGCTCTGTGTCTTCCTCGGGGGTCTTTCTGATGAAGGCTACTAGTCTTCCTCACAATGCATTTTTCATCTTTCTCTCTGGAGCATGCGCAGTCCTTCGTTGGCTGATGCAGCGGTTTCTGTGCTGGTTTCAACAGGTTCTGTTCCTCTTATCTTGACGACGTGCATTCTGTTTCTCTTATCTTGACAAGGCTGAGGTGCATCCTGCTTCTTAGGCTTGTGATTAACGTTTACTGACTCTTAATAGTTAATTCATGCTTACATGAGTTAGCTGTTGATCAACCCCTCTCAATATGAAAAATAATAAAATGTGTGCAAAGAAGTGCATTATAAGAGCCTGAATCAGTGCAAAGCAGTGCAAAATAAAGTTGTTGTTCTGAATAGTTCATTAATCTGGAAAATTGTGTAGTAACAGGAAATTATTGCATTTAAATCATAGAAAAAGTTATCTTAAAGTGATCAAAAGCAGTGTAAGTCTGAGGTCTGGTTTTTTGACATGTCCTAAATAAGTTAATATTTGCAATGTACAAGAATGTAAAATACAGAATTTACCATGTAAATTGGCACTAATATTTCAATTCAAAGCCATTTTGCCTGTCATGTGCCTGTCATAATACAACACTGGTGCCAAAAGTATTGACAAATGGGTTTAGGGCTCTGTGCATACAAGTTCAATGGCATAACTAAAATCAGCCATAACCAGAAGGTGGGTCATTAATCCTGAGCCATGAGTTTTTTAGCTTTCTGTATTACTGAGAATTACTTTTATTATATAGCTTTTTCTGCACTGTAATATCACAACAATAACTATTCTATGTTCTGCCAGTGGAAAATGCTTCCAAACTAGTTGAGAGTTGGATCTATCTTTTGTTGTAGTACTTTTCTTGCCTCATTCCCATTACAGAGGTGATGATGAAAGAGAAAAATGAAGACAAAAGATGACTGAAACACTGCTTTCCATTTTATTTTCCATATGAATGCCTAAGGACCTGGATACTAGAAGAGTGTAGTTTATAAATGGGAATCATAACATTGACTAGGCTGCCAGCCATGGGAAGTATGGGTTGGTGTAATCAGAGAATCAGAGAATCAGAGCACTGCTATTGAAGATCTAGTGAGGCATTTTCTGCACTTACTGTGTTGGGGTGTCTTGGCAAACCTGCCAGCCCAGGGTTTGGGGGGACAGACCTGCGCCTGAGAGAACCCCCCCCGGTTTATGGTATCTGTATACAAATATGTATTGGTTCTCCCCCGTTCCCCTCGGGTGTATGGTATCCCTATACAAATGTGTATCAGTTTCTCCCTTCCCCCCGCCATGCCAGAGGTATCGGGTTGGCCCCGGGTTCTCTCCCTCCCCATTGGCTGTTGCTGTAAGCCCCGCCCCCCAGTCCCCAGGACTGGGAGAAGCGAGCGAGCCCCAACCAGACTGCTGCAGGGGACGGACGAATAAACATCTCCACGTCTCCCAGCGTCTCGGGTTCTCGCCTTCCTTTATTTCTGGGGTCCCGAGGGTCCAAACTAAATCCTACATGGATTTGCTGTACACCCTAGAGGGATCCAACGGCCAGATAAAAGAGAATCACAGGTAGCATAGCCAGCTTTTAAAGTCTAGTCTAAAATCTGCCCTCTTGCGCAGCCCGGGGTCTCGCCCCCGTGCCGGCCGTGAGAGACAGAAAAACAAAGAGACATTACTGTGTCTTGGCATGACAAAAAAACTGTGAATTTATACAGAGCTAGTAGAGAGATTGCATTCTTACTCCATTTCTGTTAATTCCTCTTTCTGAAAATGGTTAACAATATACCTTATAAAAAAACAAAAATTGTAATAATATCTTTGGCTGTGCTGTGTAAAGATACATGCGCTCCAAATGCAAGAAAATGAGCTTTAGTAGCACTGTGGGAAATTAATGGCACACCAAAATCAAAAGTGAAACAGAAGAGAATTCTATTTCCAGTACCAAGGTTGAATACAAAAATCATGGGGAACACGGTGATACCGGAATAATAGGGGCTAGCTTGTTCTGTAGTGTTTTTTTCCTAATGCAAAAACATTGTTCTGTGTATTCCCCAAATTAACTCTTTCTTTATACACGCCCGGCATGTTTTGTGCATTTTGTGAACTGCACTATTCTAAGAGTGGAAATACACATGAATTTCAAACTGTAGACAATAGCACCCATTCCCATATTGTACACAGCATAGGTTGAAAGACAACCTATGAATGCCCCATCAGTGTCCTTGTCTCAATGGAGAAAATGTAGGCTGAATGGAATGAGAACTATCCTTCTGTAGAAATGCATAGTACAGACTGAAAGGGCAACTATCACTCAATTGAGAAAAGATTTAAAGATCGTACAATAAAATGAATCACTTTTGTGATTAAAAACTTCTGCAAGGAGTCATTTCCTTTGCCTCACATATATTGTGAATAGTGGACTCCAGCATACATTACTGAGTACAAAAACTCAGAAAAGTTGAAATATTGTGGGCCATCCTCCCTTTCTTTGGAAATAAGTACTTCTCTCATTTCTCATCAAAGTAAGCTTGGGGAACTTTCTATCTTTGTTTAGACTAAAGTGTTCTTGTAGGAGCAAAGAGAAGAGCTTGTGAGACTTTTCAAAGAAAGTACAGGTCTGGAAAGTTCATCAAGACCAAGACACTGAAGAGCATTTTGAAATGGCCATGTAGGAAATTAAGAGTCTGAGTTTACTGGTTTGGTACAGAAATAATGTATTTAGGTAAAATTTAATCTCACTTATTCTGATCAGTTATTCTGAGTGCATCAATACTGAACATCTACTACAAACACAGAGCAAGGCTGCTGAAAAAATAAGATGATCACATTGTCATGATTCTTAGCTTCTTCACTAATTTAATTGGAAGGGAGGTTGAAGTTGGTTTTGTATAAAGGATTTATGATTTAACTAGGAAGACAGAACATTTTTAGGCTCTAGTTCTTATTAATTTAATATACAAAAGTAGAAATTGTTGATAAAAACATTTCTATAAAATAACAATAATGCAATAGTTAATTGTACTAAATCAGTCATACAATGATCATATCACTCAATACTTCAGGGTATTTAATTATAAAATGACAAAAATTTGAAAAAAAATACAGTTACATGTGTACATTTCTTCAAAATATACAAGTACATTTTGAAGGAACGAAGAAATGTCTGGAATGTGTCGTTTGGACTCAATCCTTAAATGAAGATTTAACAAGGTTTCCATGCATCCTAGAAAACTAACAGAATAATGTGATTCATGAAAAATTAACCAGCTGAAAGAGCCAAGATACAATTTATCATAATATTCCACAATGAAGACTCTGACCACTGGACCAAAGCAATTACAAATTCCTTGCTCAAGAACTTATGAAAAATTACTACTACTGTACTGGTCAACAGCCAATTGAACATGAGCCAGCAGTATGACCAGGTGGCCAAGAAGGCCAATGGCACCTGGCCTGTGTCAGGAATAGTGTGGCCAGCAGGAGCAGGGAAGTCATTCTTCCCCTGTAATCGGCACTGGTGAGGCCACACCTTAAGTGCTGTGTCCAGTTCTGCGTCTTCCAGTTTTGGAAAGATATTGAGATACTTGAATATGTCTAGAGGAGGGCAACAAGGCTGGTGAAGGGCCTGGAACACAAGTCCTATGAAGAATCGCTGAGGGAGCCGGGGTTGTTTAGCCTGGAGGAAACGAGCCTCAGGGGAGACCTTATCACTCTCTACAACTACCTGAAAGGAGGTTGTAGCAGGTGGGGGTTGGTCTCTTCTTCCAGGCAACCACTGACAGAACCAGAGGACACAGTCTTAAGCTGCACCAGGGAAAGTTTAGGCTAGACATTAGGAAAAAAATTCTTCACTGAAAGAGTGATTTGGGCACTGGAATTGTCTGCCCGGGGAGGTGGTGGAGTGACTGTCCCTGGAGGTGTTTAAAAAAAGACTGGATGTGGCACTCAGTGCCATGGTTTATTTGATGAGGAGGTGTTAGGTCATAGGTTGGACTTAATGATCTCAAAGGTCTTCTCCAACCTACTTAATTCTGTGACTCTTTGATTCTGTAATTAGGGTTATTATTTGGAAATAGTTTTATGCTTACAATTGGGGGTAAAAATAATGCATGACCTCATAACTTTATCAGAAGGAAAACTTAAAGGGCACAAAATATTATATATGAGTTTTTTATATTAGATATATAATGTAAAAAAACAAACAGATATCATGCTTGGGGACATGGTTTAGCGGTGGACCTGGCAGTATTAGGTAATGGTTGGACTTGACGATCTCAGAGGTCTTTTCCAGCCTCACTTATCCCATGTTTCTATCTATGGTCAGCTATAAGCAAACAGCAGGAGCATTGAGGGCAGTGTATAGATTTGTGCTCCATTAAAGCCTTAAGATTCAGCTTCTGGTACGTCAAAACTTTTCGACTTTGGTGCCTCCAACTTTGCTTCTGCCACAGTTGATATCACCAAAACCTACAGTTTCAGTGACCTGTAGATCATTGTGTTCAACAAGGGGATTAGAAAACTGTAATTAAAAAGAGAATGCAGCTACTAAAGGTAGACTCAGACACATTTTGTACTCTGCAGTAATGACATGCAGTCATGTAACCCTTTCCTAATGCATAAACATTAGAAGAATAAAAAGGCATTGAAAAATGACACTATCCATTGTTTTAGGATTTAATTTCAAAGACTAAGGAATACATGTCTCCTAAGATACTTACCATAGAAATCTCAGGTGAGTGTCTGTAAGGCTAATGGATTAGGAATTTTGTTTTTAAATAGATAGAAAGTAATTTAATTGCAAAAGCATGACTAGCATGACTTTTTTATTCATGTAAGTCTCTCCTATTCTGCTTTTCATAGCTGCCCTTGGCCTAATGGAGTTTTATTCTCATTATGATCATCTAGATAGCAGCTCTAATCCTGTATTAATGTTAATGGTGGTTCACAAGGTTATGGCATCTCTTGCTCTTATCTTTTACTTCCAGAATTTACATTAGATTGAGTATGTTTTTGCTGTTGCCTCATAAAAATTCCACAGAACTTTTTCTACGGCCCTTTTTCTTCTGTTCCTAATTTTTAATAATATTTTATTACATGCTGGAAAAATGTTTAACACCAGAGATCATTAAATTGGAAGCTAAAACTCTTTGGTTTTATTACTTTATAGAAGTCTTCATTATTAGTACATTATATTGTTAGTAAATTAGCTTTAGAGAAGTTTTTTTTCCACTGAATACAATCAAGGGAAATTGGAAAAAAGCATCTGGTATGTCTTATTTAGTCTGTAACCCCCCTAAAACAATATCCTTTTCCTTCAAGTTTTAGTGACATGATCTTTATCTTCATTTCATTAACTATTTGGCCTCACTCATCTTTGTTGCGGAGTATAAGTAGCTGGAGTGGCCCATTACCCCAGGGTTCAACTCTGAAATTAGCAATGTACTAATGGGTTAAAGAGGTAACTGTTAACTGTTTATTGCTGCACTTTTTGTGGCTGTTAACTGCAGATCAGTTTGCCTGTAAATGAAAATCACTCCATAGCCTCCCTCCAAATACCCTTTCTTAAATTAACATCTTTACCTGTCCGATGTTTCGATAAAGTCTCCCATAATCTAGTACATAGTATGTCTCAAAATACTGTGGATTACTGCTTGACAGTGGTTAAAAAGGTATATGTATATACAAAATTTAAATTTCTTAAGGAATGTTTTAAATAACATCAATATCCAGATTGTTAGGTATGGTGAATGGTCTCACACATACCCCGTGGATTAGCATGGACAGCATACATCCAATTTCCCTAATTTTGCTTCAGTCTAAAGCCAGGACCCCAAACAAGAGCAGCCTCAAGCTTGCTGTGATGCTCAACAGATTTCTGGAGAAGCTTACTTGTCTTTTTCTCTATCAGAGAGATAGAGATATAGATATCTCTATACCTTTCTATCTAGAGAAAGAGAAGACCCCTTAATTACTCTTCAGATGTTATTATTTTAGAGATATCTTACCTCACCTACTCACATCAAATGATTTTTTTTTATGTTTCTCTGTCTTTTTTTGCCTGGTGACAACAGAGATGATTGGTAAAATGTATGTTATTTCTAATTTTAGTTGAAGTTGCATTTTGCAGAAAAATAATAATACATTTTTCATCTTCTGACTTTCCTAGCTGATGTGTTTATTACATGTTCTGCTAAAAAATATGTGCATGTGAGCAATGACAATAAAACTGAATTTATGTGTCTTTTCAGTTCCACATAAGTAACCCCATTTTAATTTTTTTTAACATTAGCAATTTTTTCTATGGATGTTCTGTGTAAAAGAAGACAGAAATTGTGCAGAGGAGCTAACAGATCATTTTAAGTGGTTTACAAAATACAGTTTAATTTTGAAAGTACTCACAAGGGAATTTTGCTACCCAAAGATATATTGAAGATTTATTTGAAAATTATTTATGCATATATCCTTTATAAAATATGTATAATTAATCTTATGAAGATTGCCTTAATATGTGTATAGGAAGCCAAGTGCGAAACATTAGAGAAAGTTAAAATCCTTTTACGTTAGGACAGTTAAGATTCTTTTCTTTGATTTGAGCAAAGATGTGGTTTGGAAAATATTAATAAAGAAAATACTCATTGGGCATTTTGGCCATTATTAGGAATTTTCTAGTAACTTGATTAAAAGCATTGCATTGGATCATAAAGCATAAGAATTGCAGAATAAACTAGTGATTAAATCTAACCCATTTAAGTTCAATTTAGCCCTGAGCAATTTACAACACTACTTACTGCTTTACACGTGAAGTCTCATCATCTTCCAAAATGGTTAATCTTCCCCCTTTTCTATGTTTATTATTATATGCTAAAATAATAATAGATAAAATGCAAAATAAAAAATAGTAAATTAAATTTTATTTTATTGTCAAATTGAAAGTCAGTCTGAAGGAATGTGCTCTCATATAATGGAAAAGCAGACATTGAATTACAACAAAAAACTTTCAGCATCAAGCATATTTTGGTTCAAATCCTTAGGAGTTATCTGGATGGTGCTCAAATTGAGTGCTTGAAGCAATGGAGTAATATAATTAATTACTATTAAATATTTAATTATTACATATTTTCAGGTAATTTATACATTATTTATTAAATCCTTTTTTCTCATATCTTTTGAAAGACAATAGTCCTTATCTCTGGGGGTAAAGCTGTTATCATGTTATTATATTGTGAGGTAATTTTTTCTAAGAGCAACTGTTTAAGAAGGGACTTAAATAAACAGGCAAGTAGAGGGGTTTTTTTTAAAAAAAACCCTTCCTTTCCTTATAAGAAAGCCTCTTGTAAGGCAGAATTGGGGAAGAAAAGTCAAAGCCTCTAAAGGAAAAGCATTTCTCCAAGTGACCCCATTTATGGAATTCGGGTCATGATTCAGAAGGGTTCCAGCTTCACCAAGTTGGTTTTTCTAGGGTCTATACCTCCTCCAGGGTACAGCATCTTTGTCTTTGACTTCCTGAAAATACAGATGTTCATATCTGTGACTGTAACTTGTAAGCTGTTTCGTTCATTTGGGAAGACTGTAGTTGCCTATAAAGCATATTCTGATGGTGTGTATTACTGCTGCTCTGAGTGTAAATAATGTTATACAGTGTTCATTATCCACAGATAATTGCTGTTTCCTTTGTGATGGCTGTAGAAAATCAAGAGCGTTGTTGAAGGAATATGTTTATTTGGTGGTTTCAGTTTCTTAAGTATTATAACGTCCACCTCCCATACACAACTGAGGATGCTAAGTATCTTAATAGTTATAGAAAAGAAAGTTGCTTTCCCCACAGTGTAGAATGAAGGGTGCCTCTTTTAAAACTTCAGAAGTGGTGGGAAAATGAAGCAGAAGGTGTATTTATACATATAGTTTATATATATATATGTATTTGCAAGAGCATATACCTATATCTCTAGCCATCACTGAGCTTTGCATCTACAAAATACTAGGTATTTCAACTTGCCCACTCTAAGAAAAAATGATGTAAAAATGTCGCTATTATTAAGGGAATGTGAAATTATAGGTTTAGATATAATCTAAATATAGGTAATTGACTTATAAAAACTTATTAACAAGTTTTTTTATCTAATAATATTTATTATATGCATGAGTATTCAAAAAAACCATATGTTTTCAAACCTAATTAATTCTATTTCCTTTTCTTTTTGTTTTTGCTACAGATAAGTTTACAACAGACATCTAGAGTTACTGCTAAGCCAATAGTTTTTAGAAGAAATCTGAAGTGAAATGATCCATACAAAGTGAGCTAACTGCATTCTGGCATTAGACAGTAGTGTTCATGAGCAACTAAGCCACTAAAAAAATGTTTTGCTTTCTACCCCCAGTCTGTGATACCAAGTTGGAGTAATATTTTGGCATCACTGAAAGTTGCTTTATGCTGTGAATGTATTATACCATCATACACATTAAGGACAGAAGAAACCCCTGTGGATATGTTGTCTCACCTGGCGTAATATTTGCCACAAAGATTTTCTATACAAATTTTGATGTGTACCTTAAAAGTTTTATTCTCCCAGTTTACCACTTGTATAAAAGCTCCTAGATAATGCTTTCATCCATGTCCTCAGTAGCAGAAATTCAGCAAAGAAGGAGCTATAAACATGTAACTCTTACCTTCTTTCCCACTTTTCATGTTGAGATCCAGTGTAACTGAAGTCCAGATTTTGCCTCTTCTTACATGGACATTCATTAGGGAAAAAACAAATGAAAAAATTACTATGTAACTTTAAGTTTATTTTGGTTTTTAGATATTGAAGAGCTAAACAGATAAATTTTACAGGACAGTAAATTTCCTTACAGAATAATTTAGCATCTGACATTGTGTCATCATTGCTGCTACTCCTAATGCCACCTGACTTCGCTGTTTACCCCATTACTATTTATTATTTAGATACATGAGTCAAGCTCCTTCCAAACACATGGAATGATGCAGTTTTTATTTTTAACAGCCTGCATGGAAATATCTTTCCCTATCAAGCCAATATAGCACAACTGAATTCAGTGCAGCCCTGGCAAATTACACACTGGCATGTAATCCAGGCAACAGCTTAGCTGCTCTAAAGCAAACTCTTGCCTCAGCAACATGACACTCGATATTTCTGATTGTCACTGCTTTATGCAGCCTTTGCTGCCTTTTTTAGAGTTTTCCAGTAGTTCCAGTTCATTAGAAAAGCTCTCAGCAGCAATATAGCTACACGTTGCCCAAAGAAGTTGTGGATACCCCATCTCTGGAAGTGTTCAAGACCAGCTTGGATGGGGCTTTGAGCAACCTGGTCTAGTAGAAGGTGTCCCTATGGAAGTGGGACCCTTCCACCAGTAATAGTGGAAGGTGGCAGGGAGATTGAACTAGATGACTTAAGATTCTTTCCTTTCCAGTCCAAATCATTCGGTGATTCTCTATCAGCAGACCTGTGATATATGGCCAGGAGCAGATGATGAACTGTGCTTTTAAGTGTAACTAATAGCTCACCGGCAATAAAGGAATGAATTTCTATTATATAGGATCTACAACTTCTACCCCTGTCCCTAAATATCTGTGAAGTACTTAAAAGATTTTTGCCTAATACCTTCAGTTTCTGCACTCCATTTTACAGTGAAAGTTACATTTAGTGCATGATGTGTTAATTTAAGCATTTGAACTTTTTATGTATCACCTCTCCTATATTGTAACTTCTGATGTGAAGTCTACAAGTGTTTAACGTATTCTTGAAAATGTAAGATTTCTACTTCAACTCCTTGGCACAAATTTTGCCATGAAGGAATGTCTGTAATTAAAATATCAGTCACTAGGTCAAACTAAAATTATTCTGGCTTCAAATAGGATGCTTATTCTGTATTTTTTAATTGCAAGGTCTTATTCCTGGTCTAAATGAAAGGTGTTTTTTATTATTATTCATTGTTACCCAGATCTATTACCAATCAAGTGCAATTAGAACGAAAAATACCAATGATTACCTGTATGTTTTTAAGTTTATTACTATCTTTATTTATCTGTAGTGATTTCTGTATTATTTTTTTTCTGGTAGAATAGTCTGGCTTTCAATAACCACTGAAATTTCACAATCTGTTTCGTTCTGCTTGTATATAACAGCTTCTCTGTGCCTGTACAGCAAACAGCAATGATTCTCACACAGCATGAAGAAAATCTGTTCCTCTAGCAACTACAAACTTGTCATGAGTTTTTGGACACAGCTTCTCTAGGAAGAAAAATTAAGAAGGGAGAATTATTCAGTCATTTTGCTAGGACCAATATTGTGAAACTGTTTTAATCAATGAATGTTAGATTAGATATGCCTCCTCCCTCAGTCAGAATTCCATTAGCTGCTCATTGAATCCAACACAGAAGAGCAACAAAATGTATTTTATACATAAAATATACATATTGTATATATATATAGATAGATAGATAGATACACAGATATATACATATATAGATATATCTGAGGGAACCAACTGTCTTCCTCTCCATTTCTAGTTGTGAATATAATACCGCAGTTTGGACTGTCATAATAGCAATAGGTGTAGTTCCGAATCATGAGACATTTGGGAAAAAAAACCTGTGATTTCATGGTTCCATGCTTTATCTTCCTTCATGTTTCTGTCATGCTATGGCAGAACACCCCCTAGAGAATCACAAAGGTAGACAGAAAAGTTTAATGTCTAACTCCCACTGCAGATCAAGTAAAAGAAGAAAGTGAAAAATCATCACAAATGCATGATTTTAAGATTAAACTAGCCTCTGTACAGTTGCATAAAATTGTTTCTGTGTGAATTTAGAGCCAAAAATAGCAGAAGCACATCACCTAGTTTTTTTTAAAAGTTATTGACTTACATAAAATTCTGTTGAAAGCCAGTAAAAGTGTTACATAAATACCAAGAGCAATTTAACTTGGCCAAGGTGACCCTTCATCTTCAGACAATAATACTGTGCCTAGATATTTGCAGTATATTTAGTGTACTATATATCACACATGCCAATCTGAGATCTTCAACTACAGCAAGCAAGAAAGCTTAAATCTCTGTCAGGAAGACATAACAACCCCAGCCTGTGTCCACACACATCATTTAGAGGTTAAAAGGTAGATATTATCTACTGAAGAAGTTTTGGTGGTTGGTTTCTTTTTTTCTCTCAACAGCCTTTTCCCCAAAATGCTAGGAGGTCTAGAGAAATGTATAATAGTCATGGGATAGCTATCATAGCATATGATACAAATATAATACAAATGAAAGTCCAGGTTCACCCTGCTGCTGTACAGTTTGTATTGTACAAATGATGTGCAACCTGTGCTTTGCAGTTTGATATTTTTTCATTTTTAAACTTTTATTACAGTCTATTTCAAATGTTTTTCTATTCCTATGCAGAATGTAAACCACACTTTACTTGCCATCTTGATTTTTATTTGTTCCCATTTTTTTTTTTATTTTAAATGTGTGAAGTCTCAGGAAGCCAAAAATGTATTCATTTACTTTTCATGTCCAGGGCCTGAAAGAAGACTTGTATGTGTTTGGAGATGGAATTATTTCTGTATTTTGCCGTAACACTCTTAATTTTAATGGACTGCTATTTCACTTATTGTCCCTGAGTAGGGTAAGCCCTGTAAAATGCAGCATGGGCAACTGAACAAAAAAAAAAAGCTCTATTCATATTATTTGCACCAATTTATTGATCCTGCCTTTTGCCATGCAGTACTTCTGTTTTCTCATTTATGAAATAAGGGGCACTGTTTACTGCAAAACACAGTAGGTGGCCTCTTTCAAGCATGCTGATCCTTATCAGATCCACATTTTTTCATTGTTCCAAGTAAGTTTCGATTTATGATGTGACAAGCAAGAATTAAAAACCCGGAGACAAGATGGAGACAACATTGCATGAAAATTTGCTGTTGTTAGTGACATGCAGACATGTAATCAAAACATACCGAATTTGCTTTTTTTTGCTTATCATTTGTCTCTAATGCCTCTTTCTTTTTTTTCTTTTTTTTAATATTGCTATGGATGCCCGTTTCCTTACATGCTTTCTGACATCTTGCCCTTATTATCTGGGGTTGTGGAGAGTTGGTTGTGGGGCGGGGTTTTACTTCATTTTGTTTATTTTAATAAGTGGTACTATCTAGATGATGAATTTTCGGCTACCCCAAGGCTCTGATTTGCAGAGGTCAGTCACATAGTGCTGTATACCTGTCTTTGTATTTCTTCAGCTATTCTGACTGCTAAATTTCTTATGAATGTGGGTTGGTGTTTGCAGGTGGTAGTATAAGTAGGTAGAAAGTATAATATCCAGAACAGTGGGAGTGTTCTGGAGGTATTGAGAGTAGCTGTAGGGGACTCTGCAGTCTTGTCGCATACTCGGGACTATAGTCTTCAAGGTATGTTGGGGAAAAATGTTTTTAAATCGTTTTTTATACTTTGAAAGGTCTCCTGAATAAAAAATTTTGTGTAATATATTGCCAGGCAGTAATAGAAGACCCTGAAAATCATGGTGAAGTTTATATTCAGAAATAAGACTTGAAGGACACTTTCATTACTGTCAGGCAGAGAAACATAGTAGAATTATCCTGCCTTTAAAAAAATAATATAAAAATGTTGATAACTAAGTGCTGCTTTTCAGATCTGTAGCAAAGATAATATTCCACAGAACCGAGCCGTTAAATAATTACAGGGCATCAAAAGTAGATACAGCTTTTACTACGTGCAAAGCCAGTTATTTCTCAAGTTGCCCCAATTTTTTATTTGACTAAGAAAAACAACAAATTATAATTGAAATACAAATGATTAATGATATGCATGCCAGAAGTTTATTACTAAGTCCTTTGAAAGAACAATAATTCAAGAAGGTCTTGATGTGCTATGTGGCAAATGTAATTCTTTCCTTGGCCATTTAGAGATTATTCTGCTTTTCCTTTTATCTAGGTAAGATAGGCTCAGGTATATTTGCTGCAATAAAGTGCCTTGAAAGCAATTTAGGAATGATATTTCTATGATCTTAACTATATCCAACAGCATATGCATGCCTACAAAATATAAATAAAGGTTGTAGGACCCAGTTCTCTTGAGACATCTATGCAAAGGATGTCTGTGGACCTTAGCAACACACTATCAGATTAATTATAAAATGACTGTGGCATAACTTAACGATAAGCGAGTGACCCATCTGTAGTGCCATGAGATCTGAAATCAGGACTCCAATCCTGTAATACTACACAAACATTTTCTTTAAAGCATGTGCCAGGATGGAAAATTAATCGCAGGGAAATGTCGAACAGAAAGGTCATAGAAAAATGCTGTGTTTGGGGATTAAATAAATAGAGGCAAGGGAAGTCTTATAGGAAGCCCTCCCTTTTTTGTAAGGGCAGTGAGCCTTCTCAGCCTCCACTGAAATTGCTGTGGTTGTGCCTAGGACTTTTCAGGACCAAACCTCAAATGTGTTATCAACAGCTTTCCCACAGCAGTAAACTCTCCTCCAAATCCATAATATGTATTCGGTTCACACATTGCTACATCATTAGAAGCAGCACTGACTTTTGGCAAATATTTCTATCATTAGCCCAGCTAACTTCAAAGAAAGCAAATTGAGTACCAACAGAGCATTTCTCTCACCTATAGAAGTCAGAAGACTCCTGATGTAATGTAGCAGCATCTACCTACAGAGTAGTGGAGATCTAATAGGACTTGTTAAATTTTCCGACTGGATTATATGAAGTGTAATTTAGTTGTTGTTTTTTAAGGCACAAGCTTTTGTATCTTGGTATACGCTCAGAAAAATGGATGCTTTTCAAAAGATATTTTTCTCCTCTGTAAATATCTGCCAAATGATTAAAGTGAGACAGAAGCTGTAGACAGCTGTGGGAACACCTACCTGGTTACAATCAAAACCCCAACAGATGATCATAGAAAGCAAATATTTTACCAGTTTCACTGGTTGCTCTTATGGAATACAGTGTTGCCAATGGTAAGACTAAAATCTTGCATTGCTTTTTACTGGTGAGATGTAATTTCCATTTCCATGGCTCATTTTATAGATTCTTACTTATGTACAAATTTTAGTCTGGTATTTACGTTAGCATGTTTTGATTGAATTTGCTATATGAAGAACAATTTTGGCTATTCTTAGCAAAGGAAAGCCTGTTTAGGTTTTGGCAGAATGATAAGCCAAGTGTGCTTTAAATCCACTTTGCATTTACGTCCTCTACAAAAATAGAGCAGGTAAACAATAAGCTAAATTACTACAGGCAATAAATTAGAAATTAGGAAGACACATGATGCTAAGTATGTTATATTTTTTATTGTATTACCATAAAATTGCAGAGCACAGGTGCTCTTGTAAATGGTACTCATTTGGAAAATGTTAATGTTCAGTGACCCACAAAGTTGAATAGCTGGATATTGTGGTGGTGTTATGCTGCAGTGCAATTTCAAGTAATTTTGCAATAGCATCTATTCACAAATTTCAGTAGTTTTTCTTATATTACAGAGTACTTCCACATGGTTATAGCTGCAGATCTCAGTTATCTACAGAAAATTACAAATATCTTTTTTATTAAAAATCTTTCTTTTAACTGCTCCAATATGTGTAGCAGTAGAATTGCCATGTATACAGCATGCACCTGATTATCCTCCACGGCAATCTATTAATAAATTCCAGACTTATACAGGTTAGTTCTTTTATCAACACACTGTATCAATCCACACTTTAAATTATTTATTTTCTTTGCTTAGTTTGTTTTTAAGTAGTAAGGAGGCACGTCTTCATGTATGTGTGCACTAAGCACTACTTATAACAACTTGGATTCTTTTATGTTGGCCATTTTTGATTAAAATGCAATTTGGACTGTAACTGTTTAACCTCACTAGGCTACAACATTGTGTGACAGTTTTGTAGCCTGTGGGGTTCTATTTAGCGAGAATTTTCCTGAACAGCCAACCTAAACAACTGACACCAATAATTTCAGGTTTTCATTGTCTCATTTATTTCATCCCAACATATGCTATGCAAAAAGAAGATGGTGATGTTTTGTCCACAGTTTAATATAAATTATTATTTATTACTTCTACGAGGTTAGTACAAGGGAAATTATTTCTAAATTCTGTTTTCAGTTAAGTAATTTTACCTCTTTCTGTTGTATAATCTTACCAGAACTTTGGTTTGTTTCCTTTTGTTTATTCTTCTCTAAGCATATGACTTAGATATTCTCTCTTTTGTTTGCAGTTAAATAGAAGTAAATGCATCATTCTGACTGTTGAAAACTGAGGTACAATGAATCATCACAGAGGTGCTCTTATTGATCCACAAAAAAGGGTTGTATACATTTTCACAAGGGCTTTCATGCCCTCAGCTGCATGGAAGTGGAAATATAAATAAGAAACTGCAGTTGTTCCAAGGAAGTGTGACCTTGCGGTCGGGGCTGTCCGTCTCAGGGGCTCTGTCCAACCCCCACGAGTGTCGGCCCGCGATCTCTCCTGCGGGCTCAGGACACGTGCGGAGCGCTGGGAGGCGACCCGCCGCCGCCGCGAGGGAAGCCGCTGCCGGGGGAAGCAGCCCGGACGACAGGTGCTCGCTGTCCCCGAAGGTGGCAGAACGGGAGGCTGCGTCCTTCCCTTGTGGCCCACGAGAGCGAAGGAATAACGAGGAGGAGGACCCCTTTTCTTGCAACTAGGACAAGCTTTATTGGCAGTCAAGGTCAAGAAGGGAATTCCATTCCCTCCCCTCTCTCCCTCTCCCTCCCCCTCCCCCCTCGCCCT
>VZTI01010896.1:34246-61460 GCA_013397865.1 Struthidea cinerea
AACTAATGGGAAAGGACCAGAGCGGAGGGGCTAGGGTACGGAGAACCAATGGGAGTTGAACTGGGGAGGAGGCGTCGAACAAGGACTAATAGGGGACCGAGTAACAGGGAATGTTCCGGAAATTTGGGAAGGTACAAAATCTCAGAAGGAGGGATTTTAGACTTGGGAGCTCCGTGAGCCCATGGACCCACCTTCTGATTCGGATTCGTCCGCCCATTTGAGGGCGTAGATTGGAGTGACCGGAGGTGGTCTGTGCAGGGACCAAGAGGATGCCCGGTATGATGATGTTTTAAGGGGCATCCCAACAGAAGTGAGGCAACTGAAAGTCTTGGTTTAAGGTTCTATTAGCAAACCGAAATTATCTCAAATATGCAATGCTTTCAAAATAAGACGTATTAGAAAAAAACGGCAGAATTCAGTGCACGATAATAAACACATGGTACTTCTTTTTATGTGTAGCTAGGCATTTTAAAAATTGCTTTAAATTGGCATCCATTGCCTATTTAAATGTCCTAGAATAACCCTCCAACTATTTCTGTAGAAGATCATTCCTCTCCTGTGAGTCTTTTCTCCTTTACCAACCCCTTGCTATCCTGGAGGCATTTGGGGGTCAACCTAAATACTAGCTGCCATAGAATAGTTAATAGATTTCCACTCCGTACTGTAAATGCAAACACATTCTGTGTGGAAGGTGACCTGTTATTATTTTTATCTTCTGTTTCTGTGCTACTTTCTTATCTCTGAGCACATATGTGAGTTTGCTGCATGTCATGCCAGACTACTCTAGAAAGTAGTCTTTGCTTTGGTATCTGACAGAGACTATCATCCTCCAGTTCACTGTAGTTCAGAGAGGACTGTACTGGCTCTCATACAGTAAAGGATGTTCAATTACAGATGAGTTCCTCTGGCTCGAGATGGTTAGGAGCTAGTTTTTTCCCGAAGAAGACTTTAACTAGAAGACTTACTTAGTAGGAAATACTAAAAATAGTGTTTGAAAACTTCAAGATATCTTACTTAGTTCTTGACAATAGCTAAAAATGTGTTTCTGGACAAACTCCATTATTTCGGTATTTGAAGTTCATCAAAATGGGCATATCAAGACATTGCCCATCATTAGAGGAAAACCATCATGGCTATCATAGAACGGGGGTTTTTTGTTCCTTGGATATCATGGACTTGTGCTCTGCCAGAAACTGCTTAGTTTGTTTGCTTACATTGAAAATGCTGCGCAGTCCTTCTGTTAGATCAGTATGAATGCCCATAATTTTTTTTTTTTTAATGTGGAAATTGATTCTTAAGAAACCCTTGGTGTAGAAAAGATTCATGTGTGAGAGTCTAAGTAGCAGGAAAAAATTGCATTGATGTGACCCATACTGGTGTTGGCAGATCATCTGGCAAGTAGTCCTGTTCCTAGCACCCTGGCATCTCACATGAAAAGCTGCTGACTACAGACTAAGGATTGTGCAGTCATGCCCAAAAGTCATGTAAGAAGAAGAAAGAGACAGTAAGACTATTTCTAATACAGGAAATAATTGAGCAACATTTCAAAGTCAATAACTCTCTTGAAAAATGGGATTCCGTTGACCTAATTTTGCAGTTTTATTTAGCAGTGAAGATGAGGGTATTACAACAATAGTGCACCCTTTGAGAAGAAAAGCTGTTTGATATTAGAAATGAAAAATATATAAAGGATAACTGAAGGAAATTTCAAAGGCATGAAGGAGAACTGGGGTCTTATTTATTCCACTGCAAACTTTGGAAGAGTTCTCAAAGAAATAAGGAGTTTGGTTTACTTTTCAAATATTCTGCAAGTTTTGGTGCAAGCAAAGCACTCATCAACAGAGTCTAGTTTCCTTCAATACATTTTAAACAATTATTTCAAGTATCTGAAATGCAAAGCTTGGGTTTTAGTCAAGCTTGTTAAGTCTCACCAGGAAGATGCTTCTAAATTATTTCAAAGAAAAGAACAAGATAGAAGATTTCATGTTCCTTGAAAAAATATTTGCATTTGAAATCCCTTATTGAAGAGATTTGAGGACAGTTTAGAAAGCTTTAAGTAAATTGGGAAGGAGTTCATAGTCTTTATCCAAACAATTTCACTCTGGAATACTTGATGTCATTTTTATTATGTAAGATGTCAGTCTAGTAAATAGGCCTCAATCAGATAAGTAATAGCATATTAATTTTTATATGACAGGTTATTTTTAATAATAAAACATTCTGTTTGCAAAGTCTTCCTGTAAGACTCATGCATCATCAGCAAGCATATAAGCCTCTAAAAAATTTTTTTTTCATGTAAAAAGTCATTGTTCGTCCTAAAATTTTATAGAATAAAACTGCTTAAATAGATGCAATAGACCCTCTGGTGTTTTGGCCAGAACTCAAATTTAAAGGACCCAGCCAGGGTCTTGCCCTTTGTTCTGCTTTCCTCCTTTGGCCTTTTTGAGAAGTGTGCTGGTGTTCTAAACTTGAACTTAAGACTTGCAGATCAGTGTCACCTTGGGGCAACAGTATGGAAAATAATTGAAGATAATGATTGTGTGATAGCTGAAGGGCTGCAATGTCCGTCAATTAGAAAGCAGGGGGAATGAAGCAGCCCTGTTCACTGCTCCCAGGTTTGGCTGGTGTCTGAGCAGTGCAGCTCTGGTAAGTGATTTTAAATGTTTGTTACAGTATCTGATCCTACTGGTTAAGGCAAGCATATAGAATTGCAAAACCTCATAAAATCTTGTATTTTGTTTTGGGAGAGAGAAAAGAAGAAGAGCTCTAGTATGTAATAATGGACTTCGCTCTTTTTAAACTGGAGACAATTGGAAATTTTCCTGTTTTCCAGTTTCCTAGAAATAGGAAATGCTGTAAACATGTGAAAATGTGACACTTGGAAAGTACTTTCTTGATACAACTTACCTAAAATCTCAAACCTCCCCTTGTTCTGTAGAAATGAGTATAATATGCTGAGAAATTGTGTATCATTTGCTAAGGTACAATCTTAAGCAAGAATCAAATTCTGAAACAAGACGCACTATGCACAGGCATTTATTCTCCTCGGTTAATAAGGCTTAAAGCTGTCTGGTTTTGCTGGCATCCCATGGGGATTCACTGAGCAGGTAGTCAAGAAATCAAGTGAATATATATTTTATCCATTATTGAACATACACTTCTTTTATTCAATGGGAAGAAATTTAGGTTTGAAGAACTACAGTTTCTTTCATTCCGAACAGACAGGTCGCTCAATACAGGTATTAAATGGCATTTATTATTTAACAAAACAATTACTTATATTGATCTTTTTAATTTGTTTACCTCCTCATTACTTCCTCCAGTAGTCAGTTGCTCTATAAAACTAACAAATCCTCATTGGAGAGCTGTTAACCAGAAACTATTTGAGCTATTTGAACTATTTTATTTCAACTATGAATTGAACATTTTTTCACAGTTCAAGTTAAATTGTAAATAGTGACCTGCTTGGTTTGGTTTCTCCTGTTCTTCATCATTTCTGAAGACTTTGTATTACTTAGTAATTCAATTGAGTATAAGTGACATGAGAAGGGTTTCAAAACTGGTGTCTGAAGTTTTAACTTTCCTTTACAGAGAAATTATTTTGCTTTGTTTCCTGTCACCACCGCCCTGAAGAGTTTCAATATGTCTTGCAGACAATTTGATGCTTTCAGGATAGTTTCAGTGCATGTTCTTCCTGTTCTGTCCTTTTGAATCTTAAGACTTGCAGGAAATACAGAAAATTATGCTTAAAACAAGCAACAATTCGTGGAAGGAAATTCACTGCTTATATAAAGTGATAGCAGAGTGCCCTTCCCCATACAGCAGTACATTTTGAGTGTAAGGAGAGAAAGGCATGAAAAGGAACATGTTTTGCCAGCTTGCAGCTTGGGAGGTCCCAGCAGAGACAGGCTGTGGATAGCTGAGGTAAGCTAAAGCAGTTCATAAACATGTCAACTCACAGCCTCAGTCTTTTCCAGAATCCACAAGAGTCAAAGCAATATGAGTTCTGAAAACACTTTTTTTCCCCTCCTTTGGCATTTAGATAGAATACCTTGATTATATATATGGAAGTAATTGTTTACAAGGGAGTGCTCTAACAAGAATGTATATTAAGACATTCTGTGTATAAAATTTGCTGAAAATGCAGTTTATAAAGTAGTTAACAGTTCGCAGTATATGACCTCTTGGTTTTTCATTGTTATCCTGAATTTTCAAAAGTGACTTATTTGATATTTTATCTCAATTATATTAATGTTTTTAATTTTTTTTTTTCAGGTCTGGCAAAATGTCTCAGCAGAGAAAGAGAATTTTCATGTGGCCTTGAAAAAGGAAGAAAATCAAAGCACCCAGGAGTGTGGTTCTCAAGATGTAAGATTAGCTCACCTGAAAAACAGGGTCTAATCTAGGCTGTATGAAAACATGAATGCTTTAGGCAACTATCAATGGGACTTTTCCTATTCAAGATGGTACACATATTTTATGAGCCAGCTAGGTTCTGTATTAAAGTGCTGAGGAGCAAATGCTCTTTGCTGTCAGTCTGTGCATATGTATTATCTGGGTTTCTTTTAAAAACTGCATAATAGAACTGGTAGAGCTGTTGCAGGAAGAGCAGTGGTGGAAAGTGTGTCATTTGATGTTTAACCATTTCAAGAATTCATTTGTTCCTGGTTGAACTGTTGCCTGCATTATAGTGAGATGCAAAAACCTTGTTTACATATCTTCATATTTATTACTAATTTATTTATTTCTAATAATCAGGCACAGCCTTCACAGATGCTTCACTTAATAAAGCAAAACCTTTGGGGAGATGTAAGAGATGACAGCTGAAATAGTTGAAAGGATGTGATATGTTGCTGTGATGTACCGAGAGCGGCGAGAAGAATGACATTAGAGAGAATGAGTCCAGGAGAAAAATTCTCTTTTATTAATAATTAAATCAGTCCTTTTATAACTTGGTTCGCAATAGAGGAATGACACAATTGGTTCACAGCTCAGCCACCCACCTAAGTGGTTGGCCAAACGGTATAACACCTACTTCAAAATATTTTTTCTCAATGAACCAAAACATCTCCACAAACAGTGCAGCTGTGAAATAGTTTACAAAATAACAAACTGTTTCTCAGCTAGCCTGCATAGGAAAGCAATGTTCTCACAGAATATTGAGAAAAGGCTGAAGAATTTCTCTGCTTCTAACTTTCTAGCATCCATAATATCAT
Organism: Struthidea cinerea; assembly: GCA_013397865.1. Classification (NCBI taxonomy): domain Eukaryota; kingdom Metazoa; phylum Chordata; class Aves; order Passeriformes; family Corcoracidae; genus Struthidea; species Struthidea cinerea. The sequence goes on from VZTI01010896.1 coordinate 39,463, forward strand.
TCACTGACAGTCTAGAAAAGCTCCAAGCTGTGTTTTTCTTATGACAGCTCTGACAGAAAGCTAAATCTGGTGCTTTTACTGAGACAGTACATATAGTCAAACAGCATGGTATGAACTCTTAACAGAAATCTGAAATGCATGTATTGTGGCTGTAATTTTAAAGGCACAAATAGAACAGGAAAAAAAGAAACAAAATGAGTGAGACAGATTTTGTTGAGAGAGTCTGCTCTGACTGTTGAGGATTTTCTGCTCAATAGTCCAATAAGTATAGTGCTACTTTGACTAATTTGCAGGTGAAATATATATATTGAATATTCAACATATATTGAATATATTGTTATATCTTGAGACATGACAAAATCCTGTGGAGGTAACTGTGTAGCTTGCTGTTAGTGATCATGGCAGTGTGAAGTAAATTCTGGGAAAAAAAATCTTAGATAATTCAGTATACAACAAATTATTTTAAAAATTGTATAGTATCCATTTATTACAAATATGTTACAAGTTTATTCGTTTATAAGTTCCCTCCCTTCTGCCACATCCTCTAGAGAACAAGGAGAAATTGCATATCCATAAGAGTGCATAATTTGCTGTTGCACATTTCTTAATGTCTAGAAGTAAAGGAAACTTCATTTTGTTAATAAAAATTGAAGGAGGAGAAGGAAAACATGTAAAATTATGAAGCTGGAGTGAACTCCATTTAGATTATGACTAGAGGTTAGTTATCCCTTGGAAAAGTTATAGAAGGTTTGATGAAATGTAGAATACTTTCGGTAGAGACTGAAGTAATTTAGGCTAAATATTTGTGTAAAGAGGTTCAAAAAGCTCTTTTTTACAGAAGTGAATACATTAAAAGAGAAAAAAATAAAATAACTGTTAACATATTTGAAAAATCAGAAGAGTATTTAATTTCTGTATCAAGTACTGTGATGAAAGACACCTAAAAGATTCACTTTTCCATAAAACTACAGTTTTAGTTATTTAGACTAGATGGTGCTTCGTTTTTTGTGCTTCTAGCAACTAGTATTTCTAGCCATTAAATTAGTCAGCATGGTATGCTGCTTGGTATGAGAAATTGGTCACTGCGGTGGTGCATCCTCTCTCCCGCCCAGGGAAAGTAGATTACTGCAACTAGAGTTAGAAGTGTTCTTGAGTTGAACTGTTTTTCAACTTTCATTTCTCTAAGTAACATTATAATTCAAATGAAAGAAACTAGGCTATATATCTATATTATCTATTATAGCCTCAATTGTTAGGCTATAATGGAATTAAGTTTTATATCATTTAATCTCTCAATTATCATATTTTAAGACCAATTCTATATTTGTGGGACTCACATTTCCTTTAAATTTTAAATCGTTATGGTTTGCTAAGTCTGAATTTGCCAAAACCTCCTGCATGGAGAAAAAAAGTAGTAAAATCAATGAAAGCATACCTTAGGGGTATTCAAATTAACTGTGCCTTGCTAGATAATGTTCCTTCTTGTAAAATTAAGCAGGCAATGGTTTTCCCAGTTTTATCTTTCTTCTAAACATGTTGCTGTTACAAATTAATTTTTCTACTGAAAAATGAGCATTATGTAATATTCATAGTTCCATCCTGTTCACATTAAAGAAAGATCAATCATAGTTCCATCCTGTTCACATTAAAGAAAAATCAATCTAGGATTCACACTAATACACAAAACACTGTGCTTGTGGTCTGTTGAAGGAATGGCTTTGACAGCAAAGTTACAAAAAATATTGTGAAGACAACCATATCTCCAAGCAAGGAAGGCATAAATAGTGCCGTATTTATCCAAATCAGAATTTTTCATGTAACTAAAAAATTTACAAGTACAGGGAGGCATGTTCTCCCTGTACGCATGAGACTTTTATATCTTTTTTAAAAAATACATATTTTTTAATATTTTTTTCATATAAATATATATAAAAATTCGAGGCCATCATGGGAGAATAAAACATCCGTTTGTCAGAATAGCCTGATTTCACTTTAAATTCCACAAAAGTAATAAAAACAATGAAAATGAGAAAATGTTCTTGTAAACTGAAGGATTGATTAAAAGAAAACAGTGACATTTTCAAAGAGAACTAAAGCATTAAATATGTTTTTCATAGCAGTTCTAACTATTCTACAAGTCCAAGGTCCATCCTTATACCCTTTTCTGCTGTGGATTGCTCACAGTGGTGACTGAAGTAATTTCCCTGGTTGTTGTTTAAGTTGAAACTATTTTCTTTGTCTTACACACACTGTCCATCTGAACATAGGCTAACATGAACATAAAAATAGTGCAGGTGATGACATTGGGCTAGCAACCTCTTCATCATCGTCATCATCATCATCATCATCATTATTATTTCACATTAACAGAGAGAGAGAGAAGGAAGAATTCAAATTATTGGCTTTGAGAACTGAACTAAAAATGTCTCTTTCCACAATTAACCTTCATATATTGGCATTAGAGATACCACTTTAAGTTCTGAAAGAACTGGAAGGAATTTATTCTCCTAAAGGATCGTATTACTTCAGTAATACAAAGCTGCAATTTGTACCTGTGAACACTATCGCTTTGAGAAAATTCAACACTTGGGAAGAGTTTTTACTGTATTTTTATCATTACTTGGCTGTGTGTATTTTTTTCTGAAGTTTTTACAGCTGCTTAACTCTCAATGAAGAAAGATTAAGGTTGGATGGCTAAGAATATATGACAGGTTCTAATGCAGCATTTTAAAAGAAAAATTAGTGAAGATGTAGTTAAAACTCTGTTGCTTAGAAATCTAATATTTCAGCAATCCTTTCTCAGAACTTTACAAAGATCCTTTTATTATGTCTCTTACAAATAAAATGTGATTTATATTTTGAAAGAATTAGGGTGGTAAAGACTAACTAGAGAAGAACATGCAATCTTACAGATATTAAGGCAAAAAATAAAGCAAAATGGTTAGTTGCTGGTTCCAACCAGTATTTTTAAGTCTGTATGACTAAGCATCTCTGTCTTGAATTTGTGATCTTTCTGCAATTTTGTATTTATGGGGTTTATGCCTGTTCACGGTAATTAATGTAGTTTACATTAAAACAAATACAGATGAAGATTTATTGACAAATGGGATACAGACTAGAAAATTTGGAAATTAGACACTGCTGATATTTATCTGTAATGAAATTTGACATGGGACCAGTAATAGCCGGAAGTAGGTAGGATATCCTGTAATACATAATCTGAAATTCATCCAAAACAACAACAACAAAAAGTTGATTTCAATATTCTTGTAAAAGTTTCCATTATTTAGATTATTTGTACTTTATTAGAGGCATCTTGTCAATACTACTTTTTCTTAGCCTTATTCAGAGATGTTTTCCTGTGTCTGGCTCCTGAAAGTCTCTGTGCAGAACCACAGTTCTGCAGAGCTCTTTCCCCTATATCCCTTCCCTTTTCTGTTTTCCCAAAAGCTTTTGGGATTTTGGCTTTTAGAGCAGAATTTACTTTATTCCCTTTTCGTATCAAATAATTCTTATGCGTGCAACATATCATTTAAAATCGCCTATTTGGTATTGCTAAAACATCAAAGAATTTATAAAATTATTCTTTGTTCTGTGTTGTCATCTTAGATTTTTTGCTCTTTGTAGAATCTTCTCTGATAAATAAAAGTGATAGCTTTTATTTACTGCCTTAATTTCCTGCAGTAAACAAACACTACATGTTCATTAATCATTCGGTGACAAAGGACATTGAGTATTGGAGCCAAAATTGTACACATTTCTAAGCAATCACAGCATTTTGCTTCATTTTTTTAAAATCAGTTTCAATTGCAGAGCTTTGATCACGTACTCTCTGATTGTTTTCCAAAGGGAGTAATAGGAGGAAAAAAGTAACCATTGTTAGAACAAAATTTCAAACTAATAAAATCCTTGAAGTAAATTTGATTCCATAAAGGACTATGAAGGTCATAAGAAGTTACATCATCTGAGTTTAACCATCCCCTTAGTACACTGTGATCTAAAACAGGAGAAGGATCTGAAAAACTGCAGAGGTGTCTTCTGAAAAGGTATATGCACATTTCACATACTTCTTGCTCTGTATTTTTCTTCTAAACAGTGAGGGTTAAAACAGCTTCCAATACAGATCTGTAACAAATTCATGAGCAAATTTGATAAAATATGTCTTTGAATAAACTGTGAACCTAACTTGGTTAATGACAACTGAGATAACTAGTTTGTCAGCTGACCTAACCACACCACCCTTTTCTCCTGCATCTGGTTTATTTTCTTCAGAACTAACTCAGTGCTTTCTCCCCCATCACACTCTACAAACATCCTCCGTATCTACTTTTTGTGCCTTTTGAAGCCAAAAGCAGTAGTGATGAGAAGGAACACTGAAACTCCAATGTTTGGTCAACTAAATCTGTATGAAGCTCTTTAGCAGCAGCAGAATTATTTTCTAACTGCAAAAGCTGTTATATCACTTATTTAAACTTGATTTCCTGTCCATTTGTGATTTGATTATTTGACCTTAAATTGTTATGATTTTTTGACCATAAAGCCAGTTCTTACTTGCTGAGTTGATGCAATGGAAAACTAGTTACATTGTTCAGCTGCTTGCAGATAAAGTTGCATAGTATAATGATCAACGGACATGCTGAATTCTAACTGGCTTGTTGAAAATTCTTTTTAAATGAAGATGCACACTTTGTTTATCCACCTTTGTCATTTACACATCCAGCCATGAAGCTCTCCAGCTTTGCAGTGTCATTTACTAGGAGAATTGAATACCATAACTTCTCAATTTTTGTCTACATTACTGATCGAGATGCGGATTTTATAACCAGAACACACAGAGATACTTTGCTAATTGGACTTCATCCTAAACTGACAAAAGCAACTCAGCATTTCAAGGCATATCCCCATCTCAATTTTTCTGTCATGTTAAATTTCTCTTGACTTGCTGCTCTTGATTTTTTTTTGTTTTACAAAATGTATCATTTAAAGCAAAATGCACTTTTATGAAAATTTGATTTTACAAACAAACAGATCATTAATGTGTTTCCTAAAGTTTATGTAGACCAAGTAACAAGTGATCAACATCACTTAATTTGTTCTGTTTCTCTGCCATATAGAAAAAAATAATAATAAAAATTCTGTTGTGCTTAGTCATAAAAATGACAAACGTCGGTCAAACTAAATTTTAAGGAGATGTTAAGAAACTATGCAATTTGGAAAGAGTTAGTAACAGTGAAAACAGTGAAATGGTCTGTCCAACTATCAAACACACTTGAATAAAAGATTTTTTTCTTGCAATCTCTCTTTGTAAAAGGTTTTGCTTTCTTAGAATTCTCAGTGCTCTGTTTAAGAGCTTTTAATGTTGAGTCTTCAAACATTAGATCTTTCTTGATGTTTTATGATAAAAATACTGTATATGTAATTTATTGAATATCTTTGTCTTACAAATATGCCTTTTATTGCAAATTACAGGGCAGATGTTCCAGACATACCACTCAGAAAACTTAATGGTGAAGTAATAATTCCTCTACATAAAAGTATAGAGATTATTCTGTGAAACTGATTTGTTCATGGGTGAAATTTTGAGATCTGTCACTAATGGTTAAATACAACTTCTAAAATTATTATAATTTTTTATTAAAATGAATTAAGGAAGGGGTAGGAAAGAGAGGAGGCAGGGCTCTAAGCATCAAAGAAATCTATCTTTTATCTTACTTCACTGCTCTGAGTCATAAAACTACTTCAAGGACTGGTCATCATTTACTGTGTATGTGGACAAAGACTGGCTATGATGGCAAGTGTTGAAGGTTTGCTTTCTGAATCTAGATAAAAGCAGATTGCTTGTGTGGGGACATGCAAATGAAACGAGGATAAAATATAACTGATTGAGAAGTCTCTAGGAACTGAAGAAAATATCTCTAGTAGAATCACTCTTCATCTCTGATGAATCTATAAATGTGACAGTTTCAGTTAAAGCTTTGAGAAAAGTTAAGCTTATTTTAGGATTAGGAAAGCAATGAAATGTTCAAAATGCACCTTCCAGCCCGGTGAAGTTTTTGACCAATGATCACAGCAAATGCTAACTGAGCCTCCAAAACATTAGGAACTGTGCTTCTGAATGAGATCATGACTTCTGCCATCCCTGTTCCCTTTGAAACAGCCAACCTCAGGCTCCTTAAAAGAGGAGGCAGAGAAAACACAGAAAATAGTTAGGGATAAAAGACCTATTTTGTTGTAAATGCCAATGGCAGAAAATAAACTTGCACAGTTAAGTTAGAATTTGAGAATATTACTAGCTTTTTTCTTTTGTTGTGCTCTCAGTTTCATAAATACAGAAGAGTATTTTTTAATAATCTTGTATGAAAAGTTCATTACAAGACAGCCTTTCACCATGCTAACTATAAGTTGCACTTTTAAAAATGTTGTGATATTTTAGTCACCCAGTATTTTTCAGCTAGATCAAAGCATGGTGTGTTGAATTGTCTTTATAGCTTTCGAGGTATTTGGTCTTGCCCACCTATGCCGTGTTTTCTCCCTTTTGATCTGCAGTCCTTATTCACCTGTCACTTCAGGCACAAACAAGAAAATAGCCAAAATTATTTGGTTGTATTGTTATGTTGATCCTGCATTCACATACTGCCTTTCTGTATTCCTGGAAAGACGTTAGCTAATGTACAAAGAGTCATCACCTGGCTATGCTGCCTTCATTTAGCTCTTGGTGTTGGAGATTTTTCTTCCTAAAAAAATTTTTAGTATGTAGCTTAAGAGCCTGCTTAAACTTCTCTGGAAGCATTAAGAGGAGGGACAGGCAAAAAAATCATTTCATATTTATTCCAAACTCATTACACCTGTGGTGAAATATGAGACTGCTTTGCTTCCAGAGATAGCTGTGTCTTGTTCAAAGTCTTCAGATGGCGAGAGAAAGGTAGTGCCTCTTCCCTGCCCTCCCTGGAAGCCAGCACAGATTTGAAACTTACCTGTGACTAATAGATACCATGTGTAAACAGAACTCTTACAACTTTCTGCCCGACAGCGAGGGAAATAGTCCATATTGTGAAATGTCGTGTTACACTTGGTATGATAACTAGAACATCCTTAAAGTATTCTTGACAATATTTTAATTACAACCCGCTTTGTTATGTTGGTACAAGAGGATTCAATGGAGTTGTATTAAGCTAACAGGTCTGACTTGAGACCAGGCAGGATTTTTTACCTTCTAAATATTTTCTTCAAAGATGCTTTTACTCTTTTGTTAGCATTTTGTTAGCATTTTATTAACATTTCAGTTATAATCTTTCAAAAAAAGTTCACTCTTTGGAAGAAAAGCAATTGATCCTTCTCTGATAGAAATGGAGAAAGCTGCTTTTTGCCCAGTTGTGTTTAAGCATACATTGAGGGGCATTTTTTACTGTAGAGTAATGGTAGTGCAAGGTACAGGAATGCCTGCTCTTGTGGGGGAAGAGAGTTTCTCCCTGACATATGTCCCTGAAATACTGAAATCTTGATTCAAAGCTTGGCATGATCCCACTGTCTCTTCCAGCAGGTACTTCTAAAATCTCATTTCCATAAAATAAAAAACCCACCCTGACCACATTGCAACACCTTTATTTTCCAAAAGCAATTATTTTTGCTTTTTGATAGTTTCTACTGTGTTGAGCTCTCATTCTGTCCTTTAGTAATTAGTGTACGTCTCACAGGAGGGAATCTGACAGACAGAAGGAGTCACACGAACAAACATACAAAACAATCCATTACTTGGCATAGAGGGAACTAGCAACAATAACAAAAGTTTAGTATTTTACTTGCTTTGTCTGTCACCTAAGGTTGTGAAAGGTATTCTAGTACATTGGGTTTAAATTTCACCATTGGTCTTTAGCTGAGGGACAGGAAGATATATATATATTGTGTGTATTTGTATATTTATGTGTTTATATATGCACATATACAGGTAGATAGATAAAGAGATACATATATAACCATGTAAATACATACATAAGTGTGTATATATATGTGTGTGTTTATGTATATGCCTGAGGTTATATGTGGATGGGATGCAGTTTGGGTTCTGTTAAACCCAGTTTACAGATATAGCAGGAGATTATACTAATACTCATCTGACTCAGTAGGAACCAAACTGATAAAAAGCCACAACCAGTGTGTGTGTATATATATGTATATATATGTGTATATGTGTGTGTGTGTTTGTGCGTGTGTGTGTATGTGTGTATACACCTCATGCACAGGACAGGTTACAGTCTTGGCTATTGAACTGTTGTTGACTGATGGCATACTGAAAGTCATTGCTGTTGTTCAATCTGTAATTTATTTGTTAATGATGTACAATGTTTCACAGTGACAAGGAATAATTAATTAATATTTTATGCTTTAACAACATAAAGACATAGGAGTTGCTTTCTTTAGAAAAAGTCCCTCCTATCTTTCTCCAACAGTGATCCATATGGTGTGCTACTAAAAAGAAAAGAACTCTGAGTGAACAAATATGAAATACTACAGACATAAGTCTTTATTGCTCTTTTCCTATCAAGATGGCCTTTGTTATCTGGTCTATGAAAAGAATATGCAAGACTACTCACTTATAAAGAATTGTTTTTATCATTTTCTTTTATCTTCTCTAAGGCAGACCTGGTTATTTTTTTCTTCCTTTGCATATGTCTTAAGAAGTTGACCTGTAGTTTTTTAACGTCAATTAATAGTTTTTGCTTCCTATCTCCTATAAATTATGTTGGTGAAATAGGTTACCTATTTCATTTTTTAATATGCACAGTCAGAGCAAATTCCAGATACGTAAATGATCTTATATTTAATTAGCATTATTTCTGTCCTCTTCATTACACAATTTGTAATACTGTTCATTGTTTGACCTATAGTATCTTTTGTCCTCAAGCTGCTCACCTAGAAGTCACCCAAACTCTCATTTTTTCTGAACATGATTCAGCTTGAAATATTTTTTTAAAATCTAGATTAATCGTAAGTAATTTAAATGGAAGTTTTGGCAGGACCACACTTACAAGGCTTTGAAGTATTAAAAGTCTACTAAAAATTGCTACTCTGTCATCTGACTTTTTATCTAAAACATAAACCACGTTTTTGTTTGATGTTTTGTTTGATTTTTTGGTCATAAAATGAGTAGGTGCTTTATCAATAGACTTTATTTTAATCAATACTGCCTTGTTTATTCCTTATATTAATCCAACTTTTATTTGCTATTATCTAGAGTGGGAGAATATGAAAAAGAGTTCCCCACATCAAATCCATCTGCATCATCCCAGAGGTTCACTTCAGTAGCTTAAACATTGCAAAACCCCCCCCACTGTTATGTTGGAAAGAGTCTTAATGACTTAAAACTTTAAAAAACCCCTGTAATTTTCACTCAGTTTAAATGTATAACTTTTAATAGCAAAACAAATGAGAAATTCCAGTGTGAACTCATTTTAGAGTAATGACCAAGCATTGTCAATATTTTACTGTATTTCATGTTTAAAATTCTTTTCCTATGGCATCATTAATCCCATTGCTGAAGGGACTTTATTTAAGTACAGTAGAATTTTTGGTGTTGAGTAAATCTCTTCATATCAGGAGATCTCCTTGGTTCAAAAATGCACTTTGCAATTGATTTTATTTATGCTGTGCAACTGTGTTTTCCCAGATATTAAAAAGCATATTAGCAAAGAATATAACATTATTCCTTGAATAAAATGACAGCAATTAATGTAACAAGATTTTGTACCTTGAGAGTCATCTGACTTCCCCATTCAGTGACTTTATATTCCCATTCAGGGATTATTATACTTAAGACATTTAGAGTTTACACAAGAGAATAATAATAGAGAAGTTCTAAGTGTAATGCTGATTTTCAAGTGTTCATTACTATTTCCTCACCCATAAAAGACACTTGTAATTACTTTTCTGTTCCCTAGGACCACGTGTAGGAGTAAACTTCACTATTGGTGATGAGATTTAAACATGAGGAAAAAAAGCTGGATAAGCATTAAATTTTTAAAGTTGCTGCCACAAGACCATATTGTTAAAGTCTATTACAGGGATGATGGGAGTGTGGGTTAAGCTTAGCTGTGAAAAGTTTGTTCCATTTCATCAACTAGCCTTAAAAGAAGAACCAGTTTTTTTTTTCTTTCTTTCTTTCTTTAGGAAAACTATGAATATTTTAGGAAAAAATATGAAGTAGTTATCTCTGACATTTGTATTGACAGGTTGCCAAGACATGTTTGGGGAATCCTAATGATTCAACATCTCGTTTGAAGGCAGCAGAAACAGAGACAAGCTCTCAGGTATTCTCTTTCAGAGTAATTGTTGGGGTTTTACTAAAAGGTCTTGTGAAACATGCAATTACTTGAAGTATACTTACACATTGTTCACCAAGTTCTGTCTCAGAAGACTGCTTAGTTCTGACTTTGCATCTGATTGCAGTGCATCTGTTCAAAATGCTTTCTGGCTGGTAACGATTTGCAAACTATTGAATATTTGAAGAACTAGTAGTCAAATGACTTAGTAGTCAAATGACTTAATTTGATATTGTGATGTCTGTAGCCCTGGAAGCAGGAGGAGGAAGAGATTTCCAAAATAATTATATCTATATAATTGTTATAATATATATATCACATGCAATTATATGAAGCTGTATGCAGCATCAGACTTGTATGGTTTTGCAATGTAGAGGTTGTTAAATATGCTTCCTTTAATAGCGATCAGAACCCTTTTCTAGGTGAATATCATATTCTGCTGCAGTAGTTTATGACTGGTACATCAATTTAATAGAAATACAGCTCTATGTGCACTATTGCCATGGATTTTTAACTTTTTTTTTTTTGCTTATGTATATATGTATTCTATACACAATGATTACACTGATGCTGTTTTCACCTCTACAGAAGTTGCACAGCCCTCCATGGACTAAACCTGAAGATAAAAAATCACCTAAAAAAAATAAGAAAAAATATGAAGAATCAGTTAGTACACAAGAAAAAAGGCTGTAAATGCTACTAATCTACGTTGAAAAATGTCAATCACTTGCTTCCATCCTCATATTCTGTTAGCACAAAGGCATGAAATGTCCCAGGTTTCTAAAGCATGCATTTTTCACTATTTTATGAATGTCTGCAAATTAGTCTAGAATAGACCAATTAGTACCTTTCAGCAATAATCCAAAATGGATGTTTGAAGAAATGCTTTCCAGTTTTTGAATTCTTGTTCTACTTTATCAGTAATTGTATACTATAAATTACCTTCTTGGTAAACAATAGTCATTCTCAAGTATTTTCTCAGTCTGTTCTGTTTCATGTAACATTATGGCAGATTAGGTTTTTAAATTAAGGGGCAGTCAGTGTGTGTGTGGGGAGAAAATATCTGTGTAACCATATTTGAAGTACAATTCGTAAGTGCACCTGTAACAAGGGAACTGTGAGTGGGGGTCCATGTATACTTACCTTTCAGTAATTCTGTTTCAAATCTACTTACTTACACAATAAAAGATGTTTATTTTGGGCTTTTTTTTCCTCACTGCTATCTTAACTAGTCCATTTTTGAACACTGAAGAGCTGACAGAATTGGAGTTTAAAGGATGGTGATAGAGAGGATCATTACTTTGGAGATTCAAGCAAAAATTTTTGCAGGTAGTACTGAGTTACAGTTTCATAGCTTGGATGGCAGCCATGGGAAGTTCGTTTGATCCCTTATATTTGTGCTGATCTCAACAGGAGAAATTATACTTTAAAGGGTAAAGCCTTATTTTATCCACTACAGTTGGCCTTTGATCACTCCAGCAGAGAGGAGCATATTAATTGGAGTAAGTTCTGTCACTCGTGGATTCTTTCAATTTCTCCTTGGTCACATACTCTATGACATGAAAGCAGAAAGAAAGGGAAGAGAAGGAAGAGATAATGTTTTTGCTTCTTTGTGTGTATGTCATTATTGGTCTAATTTAAGAATTCATATGCCATATCTTGTTGAGATGCAAATCTTTCAAGAACAGTAGGAACAGTAAATTGCCAAATGCAATGCTGTGCTTTCCTCTTGCAAGAAGTGTTTTAAGCAGTTGTAAGTTGTAAACTTCCACCTTTGTCTTAATGCACCCAGCAGCACAATTTTTACTAAATTTAAAGTCATTTACTTATATTAATTTACTTTTTCTTGCTTTGCATCGGTTTAAAAGCAAATAGACGAATATTTTATTTCACTTAGTGGTGCTCTGTCTTCAGTTTTAGCATTTAAGATTTTACCTCTCCTTTAACAGTCTCCTTCAATACCTGCTTTTTCCTTGCTGGTGTGAATAATCTTTCACCCTGACACTTTGTTTATGCTCGTCTACTCAAAGGTAGATATTTGCAGAATAGTAGGTTTCTCTGCCTTGAGAAAATACAATTTTAAAAAGAAAATAACGTCATGAGCTGACTGAATGATGACAAGTACTGCTTAACCAAGTCACGCTGCTATTAAGGAAAAGACTATCCATGTTAAGGGTCAAAAGAAGTGAAATCATGGCCACAAAATTAATCAGAAAAGAGATGTGTTTTTTGCATCTGATCCTAAACATTGTTGAAGACAGTCTTCTGTATTTCAAAATTTTCAGTGAGCAAGAGACTTGTGATTTTGTCATATCTGCAGTTGGCATTAATTTCTAGTGATGCCAAAAGCAACATTTCTTTGCATATGACGCACCTTAACTGAAAAGGTCACTGAAACTCTGTTTCTGTCATCTATCAAGAAAGGATCTCCATCCCACAGTTGTTGAAGCCCTCCAGCAGGATAAAAGACTATGAGCACAATGCCTCCTGTAGCTTTAAGAAGAAGCCTTTGTCAAGAGGGTCCCCTTGATCAGGCAGCCTGTAGTAGATACCAACCACAAGGTTCCTTTTTTGGCCTTGGTCACTGATTCTTACCCACAGGCTTTTGACTTGCTCATGGCTGTTCTTCAAAGACAGCTCCTCACACTGAATCCACTTCTTGATGTAGAGGGCAATCCCTCCATCTGTATCTTCTGAACAGGCTGTAGCTATCAATAGTGACACTCCAGTCATGGGATTCATCCCATCAAGTTTCAGTAATGCAACAAGGTCATAACTTTCTAGCAGCACAGTGGCTTCCAACTCCTCCTGTTTGTTGCCCATGCTGCATGCATTGGTGTAAAGGCACCTCAGCTTGCCTGTCGGCCATGTCCCCTTCCTAGAGGGACCCCCTTTTTTCCTTTGACATAATTTTCTGGTGTTTCCCTGTTGGCTTTTATTACCTTAGGAGTCCCCACCTTGTCCCCGTAAGACTGAAAGTGCATTCCAGTGTGGCTCACATCAACATCATCGGGGTGGGCTATCAATTTTACCCCCAATACTTGCTTGCCTCTCCATGGCACATCTCTACCAAGCCTGGTTTTATTGCCTTTCCCCTTCAGACCTAGTTTAAAGCCCTCTCAATCAGCCCTGTCAACTCAGGGGCATCCTTTTTCTAACAGGTAAACCCCATCTGTCTCCATCAGGTCTGATGCTATATAAATCACTTCATGATCGAAAAAAACCAAATTCCACCAATGGCACCAGTCTCTAAGCCACAGATTGATCATGTGGCTTCTCCTGTTCCTTTCATCATTCTTCCTTGCTACTAAAGGACTTGAGGAAAACACCACCTGTGCTCCTGTTCCTTCAACCAGTCACCTCAGCCCTTTGAAGTTCTTTTTGGTTGTTCTAGGACTTCTCTCATCAACCTTGTCACTGCCAGCCTGGACAACAAGCAGTGGGCAATAATCAGAGGGCCAAATCATTCCAGGGAGTCTCCTGGTAATACCCCTTACACCCGACGGAGGCAACAGGCTTCCCTGTGGGATGGCATATGGGGTCCCCAGTTCCCCTCAGAAGGGAGTGATGCAATACAACTACCCTTCTTTCTTTCTTCACACTTGAAGTTGTGATCCATCTGGCTGACTGGCCTGTTCCAGATAAACCCCCAGACAGACCTTATTCTCCAATATCATCTACCTAACCCTCATGTTCCAGAGCCTCATACCTGCTGCGTAAGGGCACTTGGGAAGGCAAGAGAGGCTGGGAGGGGTTTCTCCTACACCCCTGAGCAGGGACCTTTTTCCATTCCCCCTCACGTTTTAGGTCCCCTCCTTCTGCCTGATGGCGTGAGGATCGGGGCTCCCACAACTCTTGCTGAGCTTCCATCCATTGCATTTCTCTCAGGGGGGGAAGAGCGTGACTCCACCAGTCTATTTCACTTTCTTACTCCCTGCTACTCCTCATCCTGATTAAATTGGAATTTTTTCTCAACAACTCCTTAAACACACATACACATATAGAAAAAAGGATTCTTCAAATACATAAAACAGAAGACACACAAATAAAATAGGTTTTTCTAGATATTATTAAATGCTTTGAGATCTTTCCAGAAATTCATCCATTTCTGGAATTTCCCCTTAAGAAATTAAATTTTATGTTTTCTTCCAACAAGTAAAGAAACAGCTAGTAGTTCATATGCTTCTATAATACCTTTTAATATGAAACTTTGACTTTAAAAAATGTAATTAAACTATCTGTCCTAGGTAACCTAGGAGACCCAAAAAAATAATGTATTTCATATCTTCTCTATGTCAATCCATGCAGTCTGTTTACTGTCTCTGTAAGACCCTGCAGCCGGGAAGAAAAACTATGTGTTTTACCCTGGGTTTATGGAAGGGAGCCGGAGGGATGGCATACCTTTAAAAACAGGGTACAGAGACACAACCCGCTCTCTTTTGTTCTCTCCAGCCTCCTTTGCCATCTTTTCTCCTCTGGTCCACATAGGCTGTTATGGCAGCCACCATCTTGAGAGGAGGGGCTTCTCCGCCATCTTGTTCCTTTTGTTCCCGGGGAGGGGGGCATGTGATTCAGCACCTTTGTATCTAGTGCGTTTTGCTGTTATCTTGGTTGTTGCTGTTTTACTTCTTAGTAAACTGTTATTTTTTCACTTACAACACACACTCACTTTTTTCACAAAATTTTTACCTCAGCCTTCAATGACAGCCTCTGTTCCCACAACTCTTAAGTGGATGGACAGCAGGATGGGGACTGGGGAAGCAAATTTCCTCCCACTGTAAGAGAAGATCAGGTTCCTTTGACCACCTGAGGAACCTGAATGTACATAAGTCTGTGGGACCCAATGAGATGCCCCCCAGAGTCCTGGGAGAATTGGCTGATGTCATTGTCATGCCACTCTCCATAATAGTTGGAAACTCATGGCAGTCAGATGTAGTCACAGGTGACTGGAAAAGGGGAAACACCATGCCTGTCTTCAAAAAGGGTAGAAAGGAGGACCTTAGGAAGTACCAACCTGTCGGCCTCACCTCTGTACTGGGAAGATCATGAAACAGATCTTCCTAAAAGCTGTGCTAAGGCACATGGAGGACAGGGAAGTGATTTGGGACAGCCAGCACAGCCTCACCAAGCACCAGTCCTGTCTGACCAACCCAGTGGCCTTCTGTGATGGGGTGACTACATCAGTGCACAAGAGAAGGGCTACAGATGCCATTTATCTGGACTTCTGTAAAGCCTTTTACAGTCCTCCACAACATCTTCCTCTCTAAATTGGAAAGAAATGGATTTGATGAATGGATTGTTAGATGGATAAGAAAGTGATTGGTCAGTCACATCCAGAAGGTAGTGATCAATGATGGATATCAGTGACAAATAGTGTCCCTTGGGGGCCATATTGTGACCAGTGTTATTTAATATCTTTATTAATAACACAGATGAAGGGATCAAGTGCACCCTCAGCAAGTTCACAGATGTCACCAAGCTGAGGATGCAGTGACACACTTGAAGGACAGGATGCTATCCAGAAGGACTTGGAGAAGCTCAAGAAGTGGGCCCTTGGGAATCTCATGAGGTTTAACAAGACTAAGCACCTGTGTTGGGGCAACCCCCAGTATCAACACAGGGTGGGGGATAAACAGATTGAGCACACCCTGCCCAGAAGGATGTGAGGGTGGATGAGAGGCTGGACAAAAGCTGGCCATGTGCACTCACAGCCCAGACAGCCAACTGTGTCCCAGTCTGCATCCAAAGAAGCATGGACAGCAGGTGAGGGACAGGATTCTTCCCCTCTACGCTGCTCTGGTGAGACCCCACCACATGCAGTGCTGCATCCAGTTCTGGGGTCCTTAGCACAAGAAAAACATGGACCTGTTGGAGTGAGTCCAGAGGAGGGGCACCAAGATGATCAGAGAATGGAGCACCTCTGCTGTGCAGAAGGGCTGAGAGAACTGGGATTGTTCAGCTTGGAAAAGAGAAGGCTTTGGGGTGACCTAATTGTGGCCTTCCAAGCACCTGAAGGGAGCCTACAAGAAAGACAGAGAGGGACTTCCTACAAGAGCATGTAGTGACAGAACAAGGGGGAATGGATTCAAACTAAAAGAGAGTGGGTTTAGATGAGACTAGAAGGAAGATACTAGATACTAGAAGGAAGTTCTTTGTTATGAGGGTGGGAAGGCACTGGAACAGGTTGCCCAGGGAGGCTGTGGATGCTCCATCCCTGAAGGTGTTCAAGGCCAGGCTGGATGGAACTCTGACCAAACTTGTCTAGTGAAAGGTGTTGGAATTAGGGTGGTTGGAAGGTCCCTTCCAACCCAAACCATTCTATGATGAGTCTATGAATCCATGGATAATTTATTTTACGTATTTTATATTAGTATACAATAATATAGTATATATAATACTATAATACAGTATAGATGATATTATATAGATATTCTAGATTATAGATTTTTTATAGATTAGATTAGCTTAGATTTAGATATGAAAGCGATATATTTATAATACTACATATTTATATACTACATATATATTTTATATTATATAGGCAATTATATATATATATTCTATTATAGCATATAGGTAGTATATTCTTGCATAGTGTGCAACATCAACAATTCTTCATATGTTTGTATCAATATCTGATTATATATGTTATATTGACATGTAGAAAAATACAGAGATATAAAAATTAATTTACATGCAGCTGTTAAAACAGAAAAAAACTATTGGCTATTAATTCTTTATTATTTAGGAAAATTAAGACTGGCTCAGAACTGCTAATTGTAAGTGAGGACAAGTACCAGGAATTTATTTCCCAGCATCCTCTGAAATAATACTATTTTCACAATGAAAAAGAATTTTAAATGTCGGATCAGTGTTGTAACTATTGCAGAACCCCAGGGAAGGAACAAAGAATGTTTCCATTCCTTTGAAATTCACCACTGAGATTTTGGATTTTATATACAGAGACATTAACTAAGATTCATCTAAAGGTTACTAAGATGGCTACCAGACAGAATGATAGTTTTTCAAACTGAAAGATAATGCAAATTTTTGGATGCTTATAGCTTACAGTCTTACAGTTTTTCAGAGCTGAAGAAAATTAAATTTTCAGAACAAGCAGTACCTTTAAAGCAGATAGCATTCATAATGACAATTATCCTGGATTTGATGTTATGATACACTTTCCTCCAAAGAAATAGGTTCCAAATTGTCTCATTTCAGGGGTTTTTTTCCTGTTACAGATTAATATATATGGGTTTACAGACCTAAACATTTAAACTTCTTAGATGTTTACATCCCTGAATAAGAGAGGTCTTTGATTTTGCGGATTTGTATGTACTTGGAATCCTTCTTTATTTCTTCAACATGAGACATCAAAGACAGAACAGGATTTTCTGGGTGAGAATTTTTCTATTTTTATAGTACAAGTGGCAGAATTTAAAATCTGAGTACCAACAAACTCAAAAATTCAATATGAATTTGGGCAGTTAGAATTTACCCCTGGTTAATCAGGTTTCTAATTTAGGTTTCTAAATTTAAAACCAAACAAATTTGAGATTTACACTTTGGCTATAATTTTCTATTAACTCTATTAAGTATTTTTATTGATTTACTATTATTTTTATCATTATTTATTATAATTATTAACCTAATTATTATTATACTAGATGATCTTAGAAGTCCCTTGAAAACAAATCAAATATAATTTCCAAGGCAGAAATTGTTAAGTAATGTTGATAATTAGAATTAATTAATACACACAAAATAATCCCCAAACTGACTTCTTTTCATCTTAGTTCCATTATGTAACTAAGGAAGGAGGCCAGGTATTTTTAATTAAAAGTGCTTTTCAGTCACTGAAGAGTGCTAAGCTAAATAGTGGCTTTACAAGTGTTTTAACATTTGGGATTCCTAATAATAGAATAGCCATTACTTCTACAAAGTTAACACACTCAAATGTACAAGCTTTAGCAGCTGCTAAGATGACCCATTTCTTAGCTTATTCATATGCAAAGTGAATATGTTTTTGAGCAAAAACTAACAGTTTAAAAATAATCTTCTTATGGATGCTATTGTTCTGCAGATGTGACAGGCAAAGACTCACTGCAAGTAATAAAATTATATTGTTTTCACCTTTTCCAGTGCAGATGAGATGAAATTCCCAGATGATCCAAATGTTTAGCTAAATTTAGCCCCAGATTAGTCCTGTTCACAGGGTATAATAACCTTAATATCATAGGAGTGTGTATGATAGGACAAATGGTACTGCATCAGAAATGAATTTTTCACTGCCATTCCTTTTTGCACATATGACAACTTTATATTATAAGGTCTGTTGAAAGAAACCTGATTGTTTAGTTTGATCTTGTCCTGCATTTGCATCCCACAGTATACTGAAGGGGCTTGCTTACACCTTTACACCCTTCTCATCTCCTGATGGGCTTGGGCACTACAAAAGGAGGCTGAAGTTTGATTTATTTCATGCCGAATATGTCAGATCTATTATCTTCTTATTCCTGGATTAGGACATAACATATTTGTCTGAAATAATGCAGTCAGTGGTCTTAAAAATGTTCGGTGATTGATGCATCTGTCTCCTTCCTTTCCTTATTTCCTTCTCCCTCTCTCAAATGCTATTTTAGCTAGGAGAAAAGTGTGCTTAAAGAAAGAAATGCACTCCCTCTGAGAAACATACTGGTTTGAATGATTATGTAGAGAAAAACAATTCACGAGCTCAGAAAAACCTACCTAAGGAAAACCAAAAAAAATTATGCAGAAAATCTTTTTCTTCCCCTGGGTTTGCAAAACTTTCATGTATTCAAATTTTAGTTGCTGAATAAAGAACAGTAAAGGAGAGAAGATTTAGACAGTGACTCTGTGATTCTATTTTTTTTAATGACTGAAGGGCAGAATAATGAGTTTGAATTCATTTTATGGAGCTGTTTTGCCTTTTATTTACATAACTGGAAGAAAGGAAAATAATTTGGGCAGCAACTAACAATAAATTTTGCAAATTGATATAGATCTAGTTCTTCTAGCATGCAGCCATGTAAAGAGAATGCTACGAATTTTTTTAAAAGTGTGCGTTGCCCTTCTCATAGCAATTGGTAATGGTATCATTGGCACTTTAATTTCCTTTTCAGAACATGAAGTTCTTAATAGAACAAGAACATTCTCTTACAAGTTTGTAAAGTGCTTTATTCAAATAGGATGTATTTTTTTATAGCAAGCAAAAAAGCATTAAAGATTCAACTACTCCTATAATTAGATGCCTGTAAGGACAGATTAATTCATGGTGCCAAGGAGAGGTGGCCTGAATATTACATCTTTTAGTGTTAACCTTATGCCACAAAGCTAGAAGGATTCTAGAAAAGAACTTTGAAACATAAGTTTAGATACATACAAGTACATTAAAAAAGATTTCTTCTATAATTCATAGTCTGTTTTTAATTCATAAATATACTCATCAAGTCATGTGTGCACACCCACCAACCCTTCCATGGGTACAGTAGAGAGAGTGCAAGTAGTGTAATAACTGAGATTTCAACCGATCATAGGCTGAGTGGTAAGATTGTTATCTCTCAAAAATTACCTTTTAAAGTGGGATGGGAACTATTTTCCAGGATAAGCTTATCGTAGTGATGCCAGAGAAAAAAGCCCAACCAAACAGACACCACAGCAGAAAATGGTCTTGCAAAGCTGCAAATTCAATCAACAGCTGTTACAGGAGCTCTTGAAGGCTTTTCTCCAGTCCTAATTGCTTTTACTGACACAATTATTTGCTTTATCAGGTGAAATAATTGTAACGAGCCTTTAACCTGTGAAAACATCATTATGCAGTGCTTTGGTACTCATCAGAAATACCTGGCTTTCTGGTTTTTGGACCTTCCATGTTGCCTGCCTTCCCTATCAGTAAGAGGTCTTGGATTCACTTCAAAATTTAAATATTTTCTTCAGTATTTCATTGAGGTAAAACTCAAAACACATCACCGAAAGTTATGTGATGTGCGCCCTTTTGCTTTGCCTCTTTTTTCTGCAAGCATAGCTGAAATTAATAGAACTAAGCTTAAAAACTCATAATATGCTATTTATCCAAGGCTAGGAGCATGTTGCCATGAGTGTGTATATAGACATATGTGCTAATATACAGTTCACCCTCCATGGCAAATGTATTTCTTATTTCCCACTGTAGGACTTAGTTATACTTAGGTATACTTACATACTGGAGATTTATGTTGCTGCTGGTAATACCAAAACAAAATACAAAAGAGCTATCCCCACCACAGTCTGTGAAATTTGACAAGATATTCTTACATGTGGCCATAAGCAGAATTAGACTTTCCAGCAGTATTGTGAAGTCCATAGAAAAGAGGATGCTTGGTGTTTGATTTTCTTCTGATCCTTTTTTCTTAAGTATTTAAAAAGGGAAAGAGGGGTAGGAGGAGAAAAACCGAAAGGAAAAGACAAAACAACATCAAAAAAACCCCACAGTGTGATGGGTTTGAGAAAATCATCTTCTGTGTTTTGTAGTTTAGTTTTTTCAGGGAATTTCACTGTTTTCAGCTGTGAGAGTTGGAAGCCTTAAGAAGAGTCTTGAGCAGGTTCTGCTTGGGATCTGTTAGTTAGTCACAGATTCAACCTGCCACAGTAACAGGCTTGTTGGCAGCTGCACAACAAAGGGGTGAGTGTTGGGGAGCATCATGCACATGGGAGTAGTATAGAGAAGACAAGAAAAGAGTCAAAACAAAAAAATCCATCTCTGCATTGTAAAAACAACATCCCAGTTTTCTGGTCTGATATTATTACTGTTCAATGAGGCCTTTAAAAGATGGCAAAGTATAGATAGCATCTCTTTTCATATTCATTCTGCATGTTTGAAGAACCTACTTTACTCTTTTCTCATGTTGATCTGCAGAAGAACTGCAAGGTGATTCATGCTGTCGGTTCTCATTACAGATGTACATCAGAAGCAGCTCCTTTGCCATTGTCAAGCTGGATTTTAGGCATACCCTTCTTCTCTTGTAGTCGGGAAAATTGCTTTAAATTGGCTGCTCTCCTAGCATGCACCTCTCCCAATTAAAGGTTGGCTCAGCTGGCAGGATGCTGCCATTCAGCACCCAGGGCCTGCCAGATTGTTTCTGCTTTCCCCTGGCCTTGAGCTGAGAAAGAGGGGAGAGTGCCTGTGAAAGCAGCTGTAGGGTTTTATCGGGTTTAAGACTGCAGTGTGGAACACAGCTTGTGACTGATGTTGCAATTAAATGTATTAAAAAGTCAAACCTTGATAATTTGGAGGGCCGGTTTTCTCCTGTCACCTCTGATCGCATTGCTTGGCAAAAATCCCTTGTGTCATCTTGGGAAGAAAAACTAAAAACAAAATAATAGATTACTGGAGAGGGAATAAAAAAATAGCTTTCCTCTCCACCTTATCTGTCTCTTTTAATTAAAAATGTGTTTAATGTAAACAAAGGGAAGCAAAAAATCTCTCCCTACTATTGTTCTAACTGACAAGGCTGAACAGCTCTAATCCATAATATCTGTGTTGAAATCCAGAATGCAGAAGAATATCTCTCTGCCTGTTTTGAAGGATTCTACCCCCCTGGACAACACTGTCTTTGACCTTCGTCCATGGAGAAAACTACCTACCCTTTGGGAACAATTAGAATCTACACTGGTGTGGACTAG
>VZTI01010897.1:547-25176 GCA_013397865.1 Struthidea cinerea
GAAGGCGCGGTGGGTGCGAGGCTGGGAATACTCCTTAAAAAAAAAAAAAAAGAGAAAAAAAAGAAGTTGAATTAAAGAAACTCACAAAACTATCCCAAAACAGAGCACAGCCCCGCGGGGAACCGCAGAGAACGGCGCGGGCTCCTCCAGAGGGCAATGGCGAGCCGGCGTCGCGCCCCGGCGCCGCGCAGCCCCGACGGGCTGTGTCCCGGTGCTGCCCGCTGCGGTCCGTCCCGCCTCCCGTGCGGCGGGGAGCCACGGGGGGGATGTGTCCCGGTTCCCCGGCCGTGTCCCGCTCGGTCCGGCGGGGTCTGCGGGCTGTTCCGCCCCCCGGCAGCCGCCCCGCTGCCCCCCGGCGCCGCCGGCCGCTCTCCAGAACTGGTCGGGCCGGAGGGGTGAAGTCCCAGCTCTGCGTGATTTGCAAACATGAGCCTGAGTAACTTACGATGACTGAATTAAACCCTAAAATAATAATAAAATGCCGGGCTTTATTTTGCTGAACTGGTTTTACCGGTTTTGTGTTATGAATGTTAATTATTAATAACTTTGGCACTAAAAAGCAGAGCGGTTTGGTTGNCAAAAGCCAGTTTCAAATTTGCCTTGGAATCATGCTCCTCTCAAATATTTTGGGCTTTTTTTCTTTCTTTTTTTTCTTTTTTTTCCTGCACAAAGTCCGTGTCTTGGCAGAGGATGTGCCAGGAACCACTGGTACAAGAAGGATTAGCGTGGGGAGATGAAGGCTGGTGAAATACAGGACGATGCCCAAAAAGGGAAGGGAGGCACCTTCCCCTTTCAGCCCCCTCGGAGCAGGTCCCAGCTGTGACTTCCATCCAGGGCTTGTGCTCTAAGACTCTCTGACAACCACTCTGAGCATCCAAACTGAGTGCAAACGGTTTTAGGTCCAAACCTCCCTTCTAGCTTAGTTTCAGGAGAAAGCACCTGATGTGGAGGTTTGCAGTTCTCTGAACAATTTTTCCCCATCCGTTGTTTTTCGTTTGTTTCCTCTGGCTGTAAATTTGTTAATTTACAGATCTCCCAAGTAATGCAGCATTTTCCTGGTCCAGATTTCAAACTCAGGATCGCTTGAGGCCAACATCAAAATTAAAATCACATCCCTTATTAGAAACAGGGGAACGAGAATGCTTTAGAAGCAGATAAGTGATCTGATATCTTTGAAATAAATGCCAGAACTTCACAGGTTCCAGGAAGAGAAGGTTTGAGTGTTATGGACTGAAATAATACAGGTTTGCTTTCACAATCTCATTACAATTGATTTGATTGCCATATTTCTGGATAATTCAGGCAGACACGTGTGAGGTATGTGTAAATTCATGTTAAAAAGATGTGGCCCACTTTCATCTGAGCCTTGATTTTGAATTGTGTAAAAGTTGGCAGGGTGCTTAAAAAAGTGGATGTTTACAGGCATTGGTAAGTCCAATGGCAGCTGCATTTGAGCATCCCACGTAAAGATCAACACATTCTTGTACTCAGTAATGAAACACATTAGTGATTTCCTCCCTTAAATGATGAGGACTGTGATTAAATGGTCCTGAGTGTGGAAATTAAATGCACGAAGTTTGCAACTGCTCACAACTAATGCTTTCCCAGCCGACATAACAACCTAAATGCTGTTTTCTTAGGACAGATTTATTTTAACATGCCTTCTGTCGCCAGCTGACCATTTCTCCAAGTCTCAGTTTGCTCCAAATTTCCCAATTTTCTCTAAAACTTTCCTTCCACTAACTGAGAACACAGCATGTTTCTGCGCTGTTCAAAGCCGAGTTCAGGGATTGCCTAACTCAGATAGAGAATTGCAGAGAACTTGTGTGCCTCTTGCCTTGGGATGTGCAGTGACATTTGTCCAGATGATGCTGGGCTGGGACAGAAAGGAGTCTGCTGCAGCCCTCGCTGTGCCAGACTGCTGTGGCCTCTCTGTGTTTCTTCCTTTCCTGAGGTGGAAGGAGGAAGTTTCTTCCACATTTACCACATCTCACTGCGGGAGTGGGGTTGCCCTAGATTTGCCCCTGGTGCTGCTCACCCGTTTTGGCCAGAAGAATTGTTACCTGATGCAGACAGCTCGTATCAGTGGCCAAAGTGTAGGGCAGAGTGAAAAATGACCAAGTGAAAGGCCTTAGTGTCCAGCCTGAGTCAGTGCTAAACTGGTCACCTGTGTGTATAAACCACAAAAGACAGAAAGAAGCCAAGGAAGAACACAGGTTTCTGGAGCAGAGACAGTCCTCAGGAAATGGCATCACACATTGAAAAACATTAAGAACATCAACAAGAAGAAAAAACAGTCGAGCCGATTGTGCCTGAAACAAAGACCAATCTGTTTATCTTGATAATGTTTATTTTAAAGCTTAAGTTTGGAACTCGGTTTTCAATAAATTGCCTCTCAGGAGCCTCAGTGTGCAGCTTACCTCCTTTGATTTGGTTGTCTGTGGGAGCAGCTGATGGCATCAGGGACTGCAGACTGTGGGAGAGATCGTGTCACAGTGTGGTTGGGGTCAGACAACAAGATGCTTTCCTGACACCTTTGGGATTGCAGTGTGCTATCCCTGCAGCAGGCTGCAGCAGGTGGGCTACAGGGCCAGCAGCTGCCAGGGCCCCCTGCTCCAGTCCTGGCACAACATAATGGAAGGAGAACTGGGAACAACCCCATGATGCTGGGTTACATCCAATAAAATCCCTGCTGCTGATTCATCAAAAGCAGGGATTCCACAATCCGTGGTGCTGTGCTGCGTGTTGCCCTGACAAGGTTGCTGGCGAGCAGGTGAAATTCGAGGAGATGCAGCATCTGGAGGGTTTCCTAGGTCCCATGCCACCCAAATTAGCTACACTGCAGCCAGGGGAGAGGGAAGGCGTGAGAGCTCACACATACACCTGCCGTGCGAGGTGTGCTCTGGAGAGGGGTGGTGAAGTGCTGAGGATTCACCCTTCTCCCACAGGATCTCTGCTCACCAAGGAGGATGAGACAGTGCAGAGCCATGGCCACCAGACTGCCTTCCTGGGCTCTCCTTCAGGGGAACCTGTCCTTGGGGATCTGTTTTTTATGCCATGTATTGTATACTCCTCACCAAGTGCAACCAAGCTCAAGCTTTATTTATCTGTTCCTGCATGAGTTGCTTTGTTTTTGTTAAACAGAAGTAAACCCCTGCTCAGCTGGCAGTTACACTTGTGGATTATTGGCACAGTGCAAAGGGCACATCTCTGAACACTGTGAGCAGTTCCAGGCAGGTCCCAAGCAGTAGCAAGTGTGTACATACAGCGATGGCACATGCACACTGAGAGTCATAAATGTTTATGCTGAGAACGTCAGCAGTACCCGTGGCCAGATCTGTTCTCACCTGCCTTTTGAAAGCCTGATCGTATCTTTGTGATAGTTATTTTACTTTTCTAGGAGGTGTTTAAAAGACATGTGGATGTGGGGCATGGTTTAGTGGTGGGCTTGGCAGTGCTGAGTGCGGAGGTCAGGTTGTGGTTCCCACTGAATTTACCTGTCTGAAATTCAGGTATCTATTTCCAGAGGTGCTGATTCCCCCATCCAATACTGTCTATTCCTCCTTACAAGCCCCTGGCAGAGCCAACCACTGCCCTCACACAATTTAGTACCACCCAGGAGCTTTCTGCTTTCAAACAATCCGACGGTTGTTGAATTCCTCTAAGAGACAAAAATACCTTGAGTTGTTTATGGAAAACGAAGAGCTTCTCTTTTTTTCTTTTTTTTTTTTTTTTAAATCAAACATAGGCATCCCTGCTTTGATGAGTTAGCCCCATTTGTCATTGTTTTTAATGTGTTTGCCCCATCTTTGAATTTAGATGTTCCCCAAACTCTAACAATGACTTAAATGAGCAGCTCCCACAGTGGGACTGGTGCAAACAAGAACTCCACAATAAGCATCCTTTTCAAAGTCCTGCATGTAATGCGGGGACACTCGCACACAGCGAAGAGGATGAATTCTTGTTTATTTGTTTGTTTGTGATTTTTTTTTTTTTTTGGCATGCATGAGGCCGATACATTGTATTTTCCCAGACCCAATGGAGAAAAATAGAGAAAACTTGAGAAATTACCAGCTGCTAGCTAACCAGATGGTCCCCATTGATGGGTGATAGGTTTGGCATGTGCTAGAAGATCAAGGGAAGTGTATCTGTGAGAAGACCAAGTTGCTTTGTGGAGCTGTCTCTGAAGAAGAAGCCAGGAACTTGGATTACTGTTAATTCACCTTTCTGCATCCTCCTTCAGGACCAGATTCTCTCATCATTATCTGTGTGACATATTTAAGGCATTGCTGTCCAGTAGCCTCTGGAACTTCTAATTTATCTGTGTCCCTGGAAGAATCCCTCTTTTTGCTGCAAGAAGGGGTTTTATTCTTTGATGATCACCCAGTCCCCTCAATCACCGTGGAAAAAGTATGCACGAGAGATCTTCTCCATCCTCCCTGTCCCAGGCCGTTCTTTCTCAGTATTCCTCACCTTTTAAGTAGCAATCTGTAACTAATTACCCCTGTTAATAAAAATGAATACAAAAGTATAAAAATACTGCAGATTTGGCTTCCCAGAACATTCCCAAGCAGTGGCAGTAGAAAATCGGTTCACCCCTTTCCTGCCTGCGTAATTCTGAAATGGAGCAATGTCCTCGCTCATTTAATTTTTCTTGTGGCTGCTGAAGCTGATGGGGGCAGGGAGACTTTGGCACACCTGCCCTGATGTGTGGTGTTTCTTTTGCGTGTAGAAAAACAGGCAACGTTTTGCTGCTGTGGAAGTTCTAATGCTGTAGAAATTCAGGTTTCAACACCCACCAAAGGAAAAATCGGCTGTCACCGCTTGAGGATTTTTCAAACCTTTCCCTCTGGTTAAGTTATGAGTTTCTTTTGCTTGAGCAAAAGTGGTGCTTCCAAGGAATGTAGTCTAAATTGATAACACTCTTCCTAACAAAGAATTAAGTTGCCAGAGAGAAGAAAAATAGAAAATACAGGAGATAGCTGCTTCTCGTGTGTAATGCATTTGAATTTGCGTAAGAGAGCAAAGCAGCAAAGTGCTCCTGAGATTAGCCAGGAGTATTTGCAATTAGATTTGTGCTAATGAGCTGGGTAATCACAGGACAGTAAACAACACCTCTGCCATCTTTCAGTGGTTCCTCCCACTCAGCGTTGTGGATAAATTGACCTGGACAGCTGATTCACCCAAGTCTTTCTAAACTATTCTCTATGCCGAAGTCCAGAACATCTGTTGTTTCCCTGCACCAGCATCCAGCAGAGGAAACGATTAGATAGATATCCTCCTCATTCGAACAGGAATAAAGACATTGTAGGAGAGCACTGGGAGAAAGGACCAGCGCTGCCTGCTCTGAGAATAAATACCAGGCTTTCCACATTGTTTCCATAAGTGCCTCCAGCTTTGCTCCGATGTTAATGGACCAGCAGGAGCCCATTACTCTATGATAACAGTCCTTTGCTCACTTAATGAGAGCAATATGGCCACTGCTCTCGGATTTTTGACACAGGCACTGCATGATGATGGCACTGAGGAAGGACAGTTTTGGTGGCTCCATTGCTTCCAGAGAAGCTTTGCCACGGAGAGCAGCACAGCCAGGACGCTGCCCAGTCAAGAGGCACAGGAATGGCTGGGGGCACAAAACAGCCCCTGTGCTGGGGGACACCTCACCACGGTTGTCCTGGACCAGCAGAAGAGTTTAAGCTGCCCGTCCTCGCTGAGTGTGAGATTCACTGCTCACTTCATGGGCTGCCACCAAGTAGATTGTGCTTGCAGGGCCCTGAGGCGGGGGACAAGAAGTGCCATAGGAAATCAGGAATGAGAAAACATGGGGAAATTAATAATGGTGCATTCTGAGCAGGGTTTGAATAGCATGCAGTAATTGAGGCCCGGGGCCACGCTCTGCACAATGAGGAAGAAACAAAATAAGGAATAGCTGCTCATTAGGCTCCAGATTCAGCCAGTCTAAATTCCACCTAAGCCTCTGTGCCAAGTGCTTCCTACTGGCAGGCGCTGGGCCTTCGGGGATGCCGAGTCAATGGGAAGCCCTAGGTGGAATTTAGTGCAGGGATAAATCTGTCTGACACCGAGCAACATCTACCTTGAGCAATCCATCAGTGACGCAGAGCTTCTCTGGAAAGTAGCTTGTGATCTTGCAGTGCGAGAACGGGGCCAAGAGACGGCGGCATGGGCGACTTCAGTTCTGCCACATCCAGTTTGTTAGCACACAAATGCTGTGTGCCTGGTTTTGCAACATTAATTTTTTCACAACTTTTTTTTTTTTCTTTTTTTTAATGGGAGGCAGAACACCATCCATTTGTGGAGAAATTATACAGCTGAACTTAAAAAAGAAGTATTTGCTTCTGAACTCCTTCAAAGTCTCCCCGAGTAAATTAGCTAGGCTCTTTGTAGCATAGATTTGGGACTTAAGAGACCCAGTGCAGCCAAGGCTATGAATAAAATGTGCAAGTAATTAAGATAGAGTATTTACACCAGTTAATAATTTTGGATGCTGGCATCCCATGGGTGAGGACATGCTCATTGTGAGATGAGTCCATGATTTTTATCCTCAGAAGACTGATTGCCAAGGCGCGTTTCTACTAATAAAATCTACTTTGCTTTACAAACCCATTGTCTTACACAACAGAGAGTAGTGTCTCAGTGGAGGACACCTAACCTACCCTCTGAATCAGGAGTGTAGATCTGCCTCCAGAGGGAGGGAGAGAGAAAGAGTGAGCCTAGGAATCTATTTGAATCACCTCTGTGAGGGTGAGATTTTGGTGGGCTGAGGCTGGGGAAGAAGAGTTGGTATGGATATTTCCCTAAAGGGATCTGGCCAGTGCTGCAGGACTTGCCACAGCACTGGCAGCTCTGGCCTTCAGTGCCAGAAGTGATTTTTGAAGTTAAACTAGATTTTGCTGTGGCTGAAAGCTTCTCAACCGGACAAGTGACACCTTCTTCACACCCAAACACGTGTGTGTAGCTGTGGCTCCATCACCTGAAAAGGAGCTGTTCCTGCTCTGCATTATATTGTAACTTCGGTGACCAAAAAGAGTATTTAAGTCCTGTGGCTCCTCTGAATGCTTACATTTTTGTCTCAGAGTTATAATGAGGTCCTAGGTCTCTCACTCTGATTTGGTCATGAACCAGGGAAATATTCTGAGGTATTTGGACTGTAAAGGAAAGGAAGATATGTCTTTAATTTAATGGAGTTTTAATTCACTTAGTGAGGTATTAGCAAGACCCATCATCTGGACGTGAGAGCCATGAAAATCCAAATAATATTGCTTCTCTGTAAGGTGGATAATCAGCTGGCTGCCACCTTTTAAATGGGCATGAGGTGCTGATAGCTAGCGATCTCTTGGAAGTTACTGCATGTGCTGTATTTGACATTACAGACAGAAGAGATTCCTTTAATCCGAGACCCAAATTGCAGAAACCTCATCATTGCACATCTGTTCCTTGCAATATTTTATCATTGCACATCTGGTCCCTGCAGTATTTGCAGCTTCCCTGTGAGCTCTTTTTCTCCAGGCTACTTGTGTCTCTGAGTCTCCTATGTATTGCCTCTCCTTTGCAGATATTACTGCTCTTGTTTTGTTGTTTTGACTCTCCCAGGTTGTCCCTGGTCTACATTTTCTTTAGTATCGTTCACCCCCACTCTGCCATTCTCCCCCATTTTCTTCATTTTTTTCTTTTTTAGGTAGCTAAACTTAGAATCACAGAATCATGGAATAGTTTAGGTTGGACAGAACCTTAAAGACCATCTTGTTCCGACCACCCCGCCACAGGCAGGGACAACTTCCACTTGACCTGATTGCTCAGAGCTCCATTCTGCCTGGCCTTATTTGTCTGAAAAAAAACATTTCTGTTTGAAAAAAAAGCTCTTCCCCTCCCATATCCCAGAGCTGTCATAATTTGGGTGACAGGAGCCTCCTCAACTGCCTGGTGAAGCCCTGGGACAGGCAAAGCCCAACAAGTACCCTGCCAAGTAATGCTGAATGAATTCACTCACATTTCCTTTTGGGAAAAGACTGGCCTGACTCTCAGCCATCAGATATTACTGAGCCCAGGAAAGGAGTGGCGACATCTTCATCCGTGCCCAAGTCTTTGGAAGCCAGGAGAACTTTTACAATCGAGGCAAACCCCGTGTAGTTCAGGTGTCCGGAAGGCTGCACCTGACGTTTCTCAAGAGCAGCCTGGAGTGCTGGTTCATGGTCAGCTGCCTTCTTGGTTATGGTGGAAAAACATGCAAAAAGACTGCAGAATAAAGGATTTGCATCAGGGTACGTGAGCTCCCTCCCCATCCCTGCTCTTGGGTCTGCTTTACAGTGACTCAAAAGCTGTGGGTTGCTTGAATGTCCAGTAGCCTAAGCGAGGACATGACAAAGAGATGTCTCCAGACAGTGATTCTGAGCTTTTCTTGACTCAGTTTCCTTCTGTTGCTGTGTTATAGCCTTTGCATCATTCCACCCCACTCCTGGCTGCTGCAGGTGTTTATCACATCAGATTTTTACTGCCCATCCTCCCCCTGCTCTCTGTGTGCTCGTCACCACTGACTGCTCACTTCTCTCCTAAGCGCTAATGTTGCACAGGAGGTTTTCTCAGCCATCTGTGACTTCCTTCTGCGCGGTCCGTGAAGGTATGGAAGACACCTACCTAGCTTTTGTGTCCCACAGTGTTATGCAGACACACTGAAAGCATGACCCTGAAGGACAAACATTCATTTCCACGGCCAGATGCTTAACAGTGCTCAAGGCCACAGCATGCTGGAAGCACCTGGAGCAGTAGTTCAAAGTTTCACATGGCAAATATAAACACTGTGAACGAAATATTGAAATATTCCTATTTAATTTAAGGTAAGGGCTAAGTCAATAATATTGTTTGGGAATGGAGGTTGATTTTTTAGCCCCAGAATTACGTTGTGCTAGGTGTGGTACTGTGAGGAAAAGAAGCAATCTTTTATTGTTGTAGGAAAGTGATTGAATGGCACTGCCTGGAGCAGTTCTAAGTGTAGAGTAAAACAGACAGTGATGAACACATTAGCTGTGATGTGAATAAGTATTTTTTACTGAAAGTCTGGAGAAAAGGAAAATTAACAGCCTGTCACGCAGCAGTCAAGTCACAGTGTTGGACCTGTGACTCAGAGTCATCTCCATGCTAATGCTCGATGGAGTAAGCACAGACCCATGACTTCACTCCCGGAATGAGCCACTTGTGGAGGGCAGCAAATACTCAGGTAGTTGCCAATTTCCAGCAGGGACAGGGAAAAGCTAAAAAAAAATGGGTTGAAAAGAAGGTCCTGCTTCTTTTTTCACCCATGCATATCCTTTTTTTGTGCAGTCTTATCAATATCCTATCTCACAGCCTTACTACTTTTTTTTTATTTCTTGGAGCAATGTAGGGAATCCACAGGAAATGAATTAAGCAAAAGACATGCGATAGTAATGAGATGTTGCTTTGCCTGGTGGATCTTTGGCTGAGATAATGTGAATTCAGTGAGGCTGAACTGATCAGTAAGAGCTGGTGAGACCTGGTGACACTGACTTCAGTGGTGGTGCTATTTTCTTTTCTTTTTTCCCTGAGAAAAGGCCAGTGAAAAACTGGAGATTAGCAGTTGCTCTTCCACTCCTGCATCGTGCAGGAATCCTGTGGGTTCTGCCAGCTTTTCCCCTGTTCTGTGACAGTCCTCCCTCCTTCACCTCATAGATTCGCTTCACAGATTCGCTTCAAAAAGAGTGAAGCTCGTGCTGCTTTCCTTCCACACCTTTCCTACAATCACACCTCCCAGAGTGACTGCGAGCTGATAAGACACCTAGGAGAAAAACATTACTTTGGTGATGGTCCCCTACAATAATTTCTCAATGTTTATCACAGACATGTACTGCATCTACAATAAATGACATTAGAAGTGTTAAGTTTCAAGGCAACCTGAGTGGGCCTTACAATTTCTAGATCTTGACTAGCAGATGGTGTTAGAGTCTGGTTCGTGCGTGTGATCTTGATAAAAAGTAAAAAACCTGCACGGAACACCATTTTTTCCCTCCTTGTTCTCTTAAAGCATTGAACCCAAAAGCTTCTCCACGGATATTTGGGGTCTCAGAGAAACACATCCACTCCCTTCCCAACGTCTGTGTGTCCTGCAGTTACATCTGAAGTATTTGTCACTGAGATATTCTTTTAACCCAGGCTAACAGTTTGGGATAACTGGCGTAGCATAAGTCCACAGTTTTGTTTGTTTGTTTGTTTGTTTGTTTGTTTGCCTAAATTTACCTTTTCAAGTCATTCATAGAAAAGCTGTTAGCAGATTGAAGGCCCTTTACTTGGTGAAGAGGACACAATTCTGATAATTTTCCAGGAACAGATAGTTCAGCCCTACTTAAATATACTTCCCTGGCAAAGCCTTTATTGAAAACTGATCAGCATGCCAAGTTTCAGTTATTAAATATGAGTTTGGGTTGTTCAAGGATGAAAGAAAGTAATACTTTTTCTTGGCATGTGAGTATATCAGAAACATCCATGCTAAATGTAATCAGACGTGAAATAGAGGGAGAAAAACGAGCCTGCAGGAAAAAAAAATTAGACTTCCCTCACTTGAAGAAAAAACACAGCAAGTTCCGGATTAAAAAAGTATTTCCAAGTTGGTTAACAATTAAAACCGGTAGAAATGCCAATTCCATGTGAAAGGTCTGTGCTATTTTTAACTGTGCCATAAATAGGCTGGTGTAGGATGTGGTTAGCAAGGCCAGAGCCCTATTAAAATGAGGGTATTTACTGGGCAGCTGGAGTGGTGTTTCTCACTGAATCAAAGAGCCTCTTTTCTACGTGCACGTTGGTGGTTCCACCTTGAGGTGTTAGCAGAAGAAATAAGGACAGCATGCGCCTTCTTTCCCTTGAATAGCCAGAGAGCTGCCTCAGCCTGAGAGCGGCCCCTGGACACCTGCCCTCTGCCTCATGTCTCTGTTTTTTTCCCAAAACTCTGACAGCAACCCATGAGTTGTAGATCAGCCCCTGGAAGAGGACAGGCAGCCCAGCAGGACCATCCCCAGACCCACAAGAGCAGTAAGAAAAGGCAACTCAAACCATTTGCTGCTTTGGCATTTCAGCTGAACTTCTCACTTCCTCGTGTTTACTTGCTGTGCCTTTGTTCTCCACTCTGGAAATGCTGTTTTCAAGCCCTTTTGTGCCCGTTTGTGCATTTAGCTGTGCTCTGATCATGTGCAAAATGTAGCTCCAAGTGCAGTTTTGTGTCTTGGAAGCCCACGGTGGGTCACAGTAGCTAGCAAGCAAGACTGCAGGAAGCCTCCTCTGATCCAATTTCTCCACCATTTTTTGGTGATTTCTTTACCTCCCATGAAATGGGACTGCTGCAGTGGGCAGAAGGGGGGATTTGCTGGCTCTCCTTGCTCAGCTTGGTTGTGGCTGGGTGTTTGTCTCGGGCAGACACACCAATCAGTCCTGAGTCCACGGTTTTGACAGTGCAGCTCGCACAGGCCTCACCCAGAGGTTACATCTGCCAGAAGACAAATGTCTGGGGCTGTTCCTGCCTTCTTGTGGACACCTGCCTTTGGTGTGGCAGCCTGTGTGTGGGCAGCAGAGCTGTTGAGGACTGACCTCACCACCACGGGTGACACGTGTCCCATGACCCCAGGAGGTGGATACGGGACTCCTGGTTGCGGCGTTGTTATTTTGGCTCCTGCACCTGGCTTTCCTTCTCATGGCAAGCACAGGCACCAGGAGTGGGTTGTGAGGCCGCTCTTGCCCTGCCACAGAGCCAGGAGGCAGCTGGGGCTGTGCCTGTGAGCCAGGGAGATGTTTAAACACGGGCGCCGTGTCACCGCTAAATGCGAAGTCACTCTGGGTGGCTTCGCCTTTGTGGCTGCCCGTGTCCCGGGGATCTGGAGGAGCTGGTTGGGATTTCCTTCAGAAGGCAAAAGCACAACCTAAAGGAGTGCAGTGCTGAGGTGGGAAATGGGTTGTTTTCCTCCCTTAGCTGTGAACCTTCAGAAATGCCAGCCAGAGTCAGTTTTCAGCGTTACCGGATTTGTCCTGCTAGACGTGAGTGTCCTGCTGTTTGGCACAGCAGTGTTCCTGTCTGGTATCTGGTGAACCATCGTTAACAAAACAAAGAGTAATAGTTTGGTGAAAGTGCAGAGTCGATAGTGCTGAGTAATGTATTTGCATACTGGCATATGCTCTATGAAAGTAAATAAGATTATGTCAAACTCCTCTGGAAGAGAGTTAATTTAACATCCTGGCTAAAGTTATGCAACCAGAGGGAGGCGGGGGTGCAGGGGGGTGGATGTAATAGACGGGCTGATGAAGCCTGGGGGACAAAATGTCCTAGTGGAAATTGTATGTAGCACAAAAGAATGTAACATAAGAGCCCAGCAGAAGAGCACTGATTCCAGGCTGCTCGTATGCACACACAACTGTTTTTCTGTTGGCTTTAGGAAGGCACGGGATGATGAGAGAAGGGAAAAAAAAATTAAATCTCTGCAAGACAGATTTGATGTCTCCTTCGTATTGGGGTCTAAGTTGCTTCTTGGTCCTGGTTCAGGAAAGCCCCTGCAGGACACAGAGGGCGTGAGCATGCCTCGGTGCAGTTGATGGATGGTGGCCAGTCTGTGTTTCAAGCTGCACGGCTGAACAAACGCTCAGGTCCTGTTCCCAATAGCTGACAGCCTGCGAGAGATGATCCCCTCCCAAACACGTCATGGGCTGAGGAGCTGCAGAACTTCAGGGGTGTCTGGACTTGGACTCAACCTTCTCATTTGAGCTTTGATTTTTAACAATTTACTTCAGGCACTTGTTTTGAGCAACTCCAGATTTTTAGGCAGCTTTGCTCTGGACTCTCCACAGAAGCTTTGTGTAGTTCGTGTTTCTCTCTCTTTATTGTAGGCTTGGAGCTATATTTGCTGTAGAGAAATGAATGTGCTTCTTTCAATAAGCAAAGTTTGAAATGCAGACCAAACCCTTTGAAGGTTTTTGTGTTCAGTATTGCAGATCACAGCAGACAAAGCTCTTTTCCTCTCTGCTGATAGTCACATGTCTAAATTCGATATGACCCTCAACACTAAATCCATGCAGTGAGTTTTTAAAGCCTGTTTGAGAACAATTTCTCCTCCAAGAAAATACAAACGTGAGGCTGTCAGGTATATCAAGATTTGTGAACAGTTAGATCAGTGATACATGCTCACAACATGGTGATGGGAGCATTTCTGTGCTGTTTGATTCAGTACTGCATCAACCTGCACACACTTAGGGAAGAAATGTCTTCAAGCATAATCACAGAGTGAGGATGGGGAGTTTTAGGACACAATTAATGCTTACAGTAAAGAATATGGATGGCAAATCCACCTCCAGCAGCAATGGGCACAGGAAACTTGATGCTAAGGTTACTGATGTCACTAAATGCTCCTGCATGGTTAATTTGAGAGTGTCTTTTGTGTAAAATTGACGTAGGGCTTGGAAGCTTCTCTGTCTTTATGCAGGAGCTCTGCAAAGACTCTGAGCCTGCTTCTCAAGCTGCAGTGGTTCCTGTGGCTGTGTACCCTTGCTTGGCTGAGGGGAAAAGCCAGAACTACACTACGAAACCTGGTCTACACTAGAAAGGCACGGATTTCCTTCTTGCTCTGGGTGAGGCAGATTTTGTGGGCTTCATTGTCACCAGAGGAGACGGATAATTCCAGACAGTGCTGTACAGCAAGTACTTAATCCTTTCCACTGACTTCTCAGGAGGAACCCAGGCTGCAAGGGTCATCATCTAAGGTCAGGCAGAAGGAAAATGAAGCTGGGGATTGTGGGATCCTTGCAAAACTGGAGGAGCCACAGGAGGAGCAAAGGCACTTCAGTATCAGGGAATTTAGCTGCAGCAAAGAAGCCAGAAGCACTCATTCTCAGCACCCAACTTTAAAGGGATGCTTCAAAGGAAGGGGCATTGAGTCCTGTGAGGGGTGGTACTGGGATGGCACATCTGTTGTGTTGTGAAGCCTGATTATGACAGAGCCACCTCTTCATGGGAGCAAGTTTTACCTTACTGGCTGAGGGGTGTGCTGTCAGCATCCCAGGGACACTCTCCTTGCCTGAAGTCGTCTGGCACAAGAAGCTGGAAGCTTGAAGGAGAGATAGATAAAGAGTTGGAGGAAAAGCTAGAGAAAATATGATTTGTCCAGGGGCATTTCACTGAACTTGAAAGAGAAGTCTCTTGAGTCTGGAATGGCCACAAAGCAGAGAGCTGGAGTCTGTGCTAGG
This sequence comes from Struthidea cinerea, assembly GCA_013397865.1. Taxonomy (NCBI): domain Eukaryota; kingdom Metazoa; phylum Chordata; class Aves; order Passeriformes; family Corcoracidae; genus Struthidea; species Struthidea cinerea. Next base: position 14,795 of record VZTI01010897.1, read on the forward strand.
AAAGAGGGAATATGAACCTCAGCAGATGAGCACAATAAAGATAACATAAAGCAGCAGGGATATTAAAGGAATAGTAATAAAGGAAGGTTTCCTACTTAAAAATCAACCAGTTTGGACTGGACCAGCACGTGGGATTCAAAGAAAAGCATGGCCTTCAGACTTCTCTGCCCATCCTCTGTCCTGTTGTCCTCTTTCCTTGCCTTCTTCACAGGGCAGCTCAGAAATGATGAGAAACAGACCAGCTCTGAAAACCTGCCAAGATTACTGCAAAGGAAGAATAAGAAATACGTTCTGCTGGAGTGTAACATTTCTCCCTGCAATCTCTTTGCAAATTCTTGCTCATTTCTGATAATATGGATGGAGGCTGAAGCTGTTCTTGACAAACTTTGTGTCCGTCTTGATTCTGTCAGAACTAAAAGTCTCTAGCTGGATATTACCTGTGAAAGAAAATAATCTCCAAGAGAACAGAAGTGCTTTATCAAACGTGAGATAACTCTGCAACCTGTGCCAGTGTCTCCCCACCCTCGCAGTAAAAAACTTCTTCCTAATATCTGGCCTAAATTTGCCCTCTTTCAATTTATATGCGTTACTCCTTGTCCTGTCACTGCAGTTCAGTCCTGCCGCTACAGTGGCGGTTTCCCCTTGTAATGTGTCCCCTCGGTCACTCAGTGCCTGTACAAGCCACCTGTGCATTATTCAGGTAGGCGTTTATCTTCCTGAGGTCCCCGTGGGGTGAAAAAACCCACTTTCCTCTGTACTGCTTCCTTTGGGACAGAGGCAACAGATCCTTAACAGATGCTTAAGCATTAATTGCTTTAGGGCTCACGAGACATCTCAGACGCTCATTAACCACGGTCGATAAATTCACCCAGCTTCTGGAAGAAGCAGAAACAGAGCTTAAATCTCCCCAGTCTTTCTTTCATTTCCTGAAACAAGGACCAGCCTATCTGGCTTCCCCCCCCCCCCCCCCCCNAGCACGATATACACTTTCCTCAGCTGTTTTCTTTTCCTGAGCCAACACCCTTCCTTGGCTGCGCCTGACCATTTCCTAATTGTTTCTCTTTCTCTTTCACCTCTAATTATTTTTTAATCTCTTTTTTTTTTTCCCAGATTTGTTTCACTTTCTTGTCCTATTTTTCCTATTTTCTCCTTTTACTGTTTTTTTGTTGGTTTGTTTGTTTTTCTCTCCACCTTTGTATTGGTCCAGCCCACCTGATGTCCACAGGGAAAGCCATGAAGTAAAACAGGCAGTTGTGGTTGCATGGACAGGTCTGTGCTGGGCCTCCCTTGTCTTTTATGGACCAGATGCTCAAATCGAGCTGTAACCCTTTTCAAATGAAGTTTTCAGTGCCTCAGGCAAGGTGTTGGTGGGGCAAACCACAGCTCATTTATAAGGACTCTCCTAGGAAGACCTTTAAGGACATTCTCTCTGTCAGGCATGTGTTTAAGTCATGTTCCTAAATACATTCTGGTGGAGAAGGCTGCTTCCCTCACATGGGAAAGGATCTTTAAGCTTTACACTTGCACCTTGTGTGGCAGATCTGTAGAATCAGGCAAAGGTTTAAAGGCTGGAAAAGACTGTTCTGATAATCTTGAGAGATGTCTGGAATGCCAGAGGTCAAAGAACCCCCGCTTCTCCTTTTAACAGCCAGTGGAGACACAGTAAACTTTATTGTGGCTGCTATCTTATCACCACCAAATAAAATGCTCCCAGACTGGTGCACGTCTGCAATTATCTGCCCGGCACACGAATAATATTTCTGCAATGTCATGCTTGCTGTCGTCATGGCGTTCATTTGCTGACTTAATTTCGGTTATTAATTGTGCTGTCGTGTTTACTGCAGCCCTGTGCATCTGCTGGTGCGAGAGGACTACAGATGACCAAGCCTTCTGCTCTAGACAATGATCCTTCTGTTAAAGGGAGAGAAACAGAGGCACAGGGCGGTGGAATGATCAAGGAATGGGAGAGGCTCTGCACTCCCAGCTGGACCAGTGCTGTGACATCGGAGCCAGCGTGCCTGGGTTTTATGGATCCTTGAAGGAGTTCAATTAAAAAAAAAAAAAAAAAAAAAAAAAAAAGTGGTTTATTTTGCCATGGGTTACATAGGCTTAGTTTTTCTGTTGCTCTGCTCTATCTAGTATTTCCTACAATACTCAGAGGTAGAACACCAGAGCTGCTGCTAAAGCTGTTTGAAGACCTGGCCTCAGTTCCAGCAGTAGGTAGTTGAAGCCTACCTTCCTGATCCTGAATAAAAGGTTAGCTGGGGTTTTTAAATGACTCTGCAAGGTGACAGATCCTACTTCCAGGCGTCCTCTTTCTTTTGACTCTTCTTTATCTAAATTCTCCTTCATTCTTTACACTCTTTGTTTTCCACAAACTGAGATTTCAGATTGAAAGTCTTGCTTGCTGTGCATCAGTTTTGACCGGTCAAGCAGATAATCAAGCTTCTGTGCTGCAAATACTCATTCACTTGGGCTACTTCCTGATTTTCCTACTAAAGCAGATGAAAATATCACCTGCAGTCTTCATGGAATGAAGCCCTTTGGTGAGCTTTGCATGAAGCCAAAGGGACAGTCAGATTGCAAGCACCACCATCACCCCCACTGCCAGCATCTCTCATTCCTGTTGCCCTCCAAGCACCAGCTGAGGACCCCAGCCATACAGGAGAGGAAATCCTGGGTCCTGGAGGCAGAGGGGGAAGTGCAAAGTAGCTTTGTGCTGTGTTCTGAATTACACCAGAGCAAGTGATAGAGCAACAACTTTTTAATCCTGCCAAAATTCAGGAGGGGTGCTTTCCTTTTTGTTCCCTGTGTGTAGCAGGGCTGATTGTGCAAGATCACCTGAAAGGCAGCCAGAGGACTTTCCCCTTGGTTGTGTGGCAGGTTGTTTGCCTCTGCAATTGGAAGATCTCAAGCAGAATTTTCAGCCTTGTGCATGGTGCTGCCCTGAGGCACCTGGCACTGAATTGCTGGAGCTGTGTGGCACTGGGCAGCAGTGCTGCTGACTGAATCTGCTTTTCTCCCCAATTTCTTGGGGCAGCATCTCCGTGTCTGCTCACAAATTTTCCAGGGGCAGCACTAAAATGTTTTAAAAAATTGCTCTTTGTCATAGATACCTGCATTTCTGTGCTGAGGTGAGGAAAAAAAAAGCCCTGTACATCGTCTGTACCTGGGCCAGGCAGCACCGTGTGCATGCCAGGTAGTGAAGTGGTGCTAGGGAGCCTGAAATCCAGGCAGCAGATATATCTGTGCCCAAATAGCCAGCAGCACAGCAGGGAGATGGCCTGGCTTGCAGAAAATGCAGGAAATGTCTCTGTGGAAGCACATGGTGAGGCTGTGAGCTGGCACTCACACTCTTCACCTGAAAGGATGCCAGTACCTGGTGTTTTGGTGTGCCCAGTCCTTGCCTGGGATATTTAGCAGGCAGCATAAACTTGCTGATGTGTGAACGTGCCCTCCTCTTGCCAGTGAAGAGGGTTGGCTGGTCTGCTTGCTCTTGGCTTTCACAGATGTCCAGATACCACTGCATGCTTGGCAAAAGCCGGTGTGCTCCTGCCCAGAGCAGTGACACACTGTCTTCTCTGCATGAGTGGTGTTGTCATGGTTCATTATGCCTAGCGGTGAATGCACTTCAAAATGCTTGGAAGTTCAGTGAATCACTTGAACCCTTTTGGGGCAAAATGATTCCTGGTCCAGGAGCAATTTTCTGAGCCTTCACAAAAGCCTTGAGTGGTCTCAACTTCGGAAAAGGAGGCAAAATTTAAAATATGCCAGGAGTGCAGAGGTGGCGTTCAAAAGCTTCTGCTGATTGCAGGGTCCTGCAATGCTGTGTGGAGGTCGAACATCCAGAAACTTATCCTTCTTGCCTCAAAATACATGCCAGCTGGGCAAAACAGGCAAGGGATTGTAAGGATGCTTGTGGTGCACTGAGCCTGAGCCTTACTCAGGCTGGAAGATCGCCCCATGACAGACCAACCTGTTTAACTTGTGGGGATGTAGCAACAGCTCAAAACGAACTTAGTGGAGAAGATGGCACTGTGCACTAATTACAGCAAGTATTTTATACCAGGATAGAATCAGCCCTGACCAACAGCAAATATCTGCATGCCGTGTTAAGGTAGAAATGGAAACCCAGAACTCTTTTGAGGAAGGAGCTAGGGCGAGGTCCGTTCATTTATTACACTGAAGCCTCTGGTCCTGGGCCAGTTTGGCCTTGCAACAAGTTTGGCCCCAGTTAAATTCTCAGGCTGTGCTTCAGTGAGATGTACAGATATACTTAGCAGGGCACATGCATGTGTCATTCCCTGTAAATTGTTAGGCACATCCACTTAATTAGGCATATACACCTTCGGATTATTTGTTATAATGATTAAATCCCTACTAATGACTCTGGTAATTAATGGGGAGCCTAAAAATTGCTATTTCCCCACGTCTTAAAATAAAACAGAGATGTTTTGAAATTAAATTCTTGAGTTGGAGGTGGATGTCAAAATACATGTTTGGTTACATGTGGTGAGGTTGGCGAGATACATTTTCAGAAGTAGGAACCTAAAATTAGGTCTTGAAGACGCAGTTAGAAAGCTAAATAAATAACAAGGTTTTTCTAAGGCTGAGCACACACGAGCTGGCAGGCAGCAGCACCAAATGCAGATTTAAGTGCTTGGATCATCACTGAAATAAAGTACCAAGCCTCCTGGATTCCCCAGCAAGGCTCTAGGCCTGAGCACCCACGTTCACACAGCCAGGTACCCCCTGGTTCTCTGAGAGCTGACAAGGCTCTGCTGGAAGTGTGGAGACAGCGTGATGAGTAGAGGAGGTGCAGGGACTGGGGCAGACTGGGAGTTGTATGCATTTAGGATGGGGAAACGTGTTTCTGCTTCCAGTTTTGAAATCCTCATGCATTTAGGTTTATTCTGTGCGCAGTTTATGGCATCCTTAGAGATTCCCGTTAGTTTTCACATGGAGAGTTGGCTGTCGTTTGGCGATGCTATCAGGAAGGAGGATGTTGTCTCATCCCTGCCTCAGTCTTTAGAACAGTATCCAACTGGTGCCTGGGGAGCCTGGTCCAGGAACAGGGGATGAAGATGGGGCTTTGCATTTAGGCACCCCCTACTTTCCCACCGAAGCACAAACGCGCCGACACGTCCGCGTATTCCTCCGCTCACACAGCAGCCTCCCTCCTGCGTGCCAAGCCCATCGTCTCACTTCCCCAGAGAAGGGTGGGATACTGATGCAAGAGGCTGCATTAGATGGCTGCTCCCCTCCCTTGAACCAGAGTCTGATGACATGTCTGCTGAAATGCGTCAGAGGGCTGGGGAGAGAAAGCGAGAGTGACAGAGAGGCAAGGCTGGGTGGAGGGACTTGGTTTTAATTAAAATAAGTAAAGCCGTGTTTTCCAAGCCCCAGATTGCAGTTGAGCCTAGCAGTAGCTGCTGAGTAGAAGTGGATTTTCAGGTGGCTTGGTTGTTTTCCAAGGGATCCTCTGCTGTGGGGAAGCTGCGATGCCAGGACACATTTGGCTGGGGATTGGTGGGGTGCTCAGGCTGGAGTAGACCACTGGAGGGGTCTGAGGTGGGACTAATCAGCAAAACTAAGCTGACAACCACAAAACATTTCAGCTGCAGAACAGAAATGGCATTTTCCTGGCCATGAATGTGGGTTTTTTTCACTCCCTTTGGTCAAAAGGGCAAGCACACAAGTCTGTTCTACACTCCTCACCAGTCACTGGGAGGCCTTGGGAGGGTCCTTGTCCTGCCACTGGCCATGTGGCAACACAGTTGACTTCCCCACATGTCTCTAGTCCCACCCAGCTCATCTCTAGTAGTGACTTCAAGCTGCCCAAAGCCAAAAACCTTCTCTTTGTACATTTTTTGTGGCATGGAGCATCATTCTTGACAGAGCCCCCAAGCACTACCATGGCAAGAGCTACGTGAGAGAAGCAGAGGAGGTGTCACAGAGCCTCCTCCTCCAGCAGCTTCTCCCTCTGCCCCCATCCTGTCCCCAGCAGTGACGTGTTCCTCTTGCATGGGATAACTTGCTGCCAGAGAGAGCTGGGGGTTCAGATGACTGCTTAACCTAACACCAGTATCCAAAACTTAGGAAAATGCCGGCACTTTGTCCAGGACCCTTTTTATTTAGAAGTGGGATTCGTGTTTGAGACAGTGGTCCCCTTCTCAGGCATGCCCGTGCTGTCCTTGCTGAGATACTTCCTCTCTGCTGTCGTTCTGGAGTTGCTGGGGATGGACATTGCTGCGCATTTGCCTTATGAGTCATGATCCTCATTGTACTGTATATCACCCTGGAAGCCACCTCTAACTCCACGGAGAAATCCTCACAGTACTCCAATTCATCTGCACTGGAAAAAAAAAAAAACAAACTTCAGATACCTCTGGAAAAAATACAAACAAACAAAGCTGGGGAGCTTTCTGGCATTGGTTTCTGAAGATGCCTCAGGAGGAATGAAGACAAAACCACTTCAGAACTCTCTTTTTCGGGATGGTGTCAGGAGGCCTCCGAGTCCCGCAGAGTCATGGCAGTGCCTGATGAGGACCTGCACTTCTGGATTTGCTTAATGAGAAGCAGCCAGACAAGAACAGGACATGAACTGTCACAAGCTTGCTGCTGCTGCTGCTGAACGTGATAACAGGGCTGAAATTCTTTCAACAGAGTTTGGGTTTTGATGCGGGAAATTAATGAAGTTAATTTCTTCAAGATGTGGCATCTTTTACTTTCTTCAGCCCTGTGTGTCTGCTCGGGTCAGAGGCACAGTAGCAGTGGCACTGTTTAGCAGCAAGGATGGTTATCCATCCCTTCACTGCATCCATGTGGAATCAGTCAGATCACCTACGGTTTTCTCCCAAATCTCTGTGCAAAGCCCTGTCAGGACCTCCTGTGCCACACAGCCCGGTTCATCTGCACGAGGACTTGCTTGAGGGCATTTCCTGGGAACTTCTCTTTGCACAAAATGATTCACCACAGCTGGACACAGGCTGGCTTTCAAGAGTCCAGCTAGAAAAGGAGAAACCCTGCTGCTCTTACTCTGAGCCTTGGTTCCCCGCCTTCCAGAGGAAGAGAACCCCACTTCCCCGTGGGAGGATGCCAGAGGGATGGATGTTAGCAGGTGCCGTGGCACACGCCTTGGTGCCAGGGACAGGCTTGTGCTGCTCCCGAAGTGTCACCACCCGTTGTGCACGTGCCTTGAGTTTGGTTTCCAAACTGCCAACCGTGGTAAAAAATCCAGCCCCCATGAGAACAAACAAGGATTTGTTTCCTTTTGCTTTGGTGCATGCCTGGCATTTACTAGGAAGATTTTAATGAACCGTTTAGATAAGATGGAGAACCTTTCCTTGAGACAAGTCAAATCTGCTCTTTCAGACAATAGGAGGGATTTGAGCTGCTTGTGCAGGTCCAGGGAGCCTTCTCAGCTGGAGGCTTTATACTTTGAGGAAGACCTCAATGTTGCTTTTCCCTTGCAGGTAAAAGTCCATGAGAAAACAGCTGCAGGACCAGCCGATGCCCCCAGGTGCCTGTTCCCAGATGGGCTGAGTGGGTGACCTTTCGTGGAGAGGCTGGTCTGGACTGAAGGATGTCCCCTGGTCAGGATGGCCCTGGGCTTCCCAGCTGTGGAAAAGCAGCTTTTTTTCTACGACTGTGTGAAACGCGCTCCTCACGCAGACCTCCCAAGGGGGCTGGGCCTCTTGTTGCCCGCCTTGTCCCTGCCTTCCCACTCCCTCGGCTCTTTTTGGCAGGCGGACAGCGAGGGAACTCCTTCATGAGCTCACCAATGGCCTGGAGGTAAGCACCACCTCCTTACCTACCGCACACAGAGCCCTCTCACACACGCAGAGGTACCTCCGTGGCAGGCGCTGCCTGCATGTGAGCAAGGTAGCTAACACCAGCAAATCGCTGCTAATTTCCTGGATAGCTGTTGGTCTGTCTGCTGGCATTTTCTACACACACACTGCTGTTTGTCCTGGAAAGCCTCTATGTGCTGTACCTGCTCTAGGTGCAACTCATATAGAAATTAAAAACTTTTTTTTTTCCCCCTAGTGATTTTTGCACCCACCAAGGAGCAGACTGAAGATATATTTTGAAAGCACAGCTTTGCCAAGCTCAAGCTCGCGGGAAGGGTGTTTCAAGGGTCTGCTTGCTGTTTTCTCTCTCTCCAGGTGTTGTGCACTGCCTGTTCTCAGAAATGACATATGGGTCCAGGTGGATCCTGGCTCTGGCCCACTTCTTGTTCTCCTTTGTCTTCTGTCTGTTGCAGATGAACAGGTCGGAGTACTTGCCAAAGTGACTTTGAATAAGGAGTAATTCCTTGTCCTCGCTGAAACAAATACTCATTAGGTCAGCTGAGTATTTACCAGGGGAAAACCATCAGGACTACTAGGTGCCAAAATATAATGCCAAAATGCAAAAGCTGGCCCAGGGACTCTTAATCCTACAAAATGACGTGGTTCCTGGTCAGAGGAGGCAAAATCCCATTAACTGAGCTGCATGGTGCTGGCAGCTCCATGTCTGCAACAACAAGGCTCAAACAGAAACAGGGCTGAACACTGTTTTCCCATTGTACTCATGGCTGGGACTCGTACTGGAATAGCTAAAAGGCTTTATGATATCCACACTGCGTGGAATGACCTGTCCTTTCATTTTTAGTGGCTGGACAGGAAAGGATAATGCTGAACTGTAGTGTTCCCCTGCTAAGTGCTGTAAAAAAAAAAAAAGCCTGGTTCACATATTCTTGTGCAAAACTTCATCCTCTGTCCCAAAATGTGGCTTTCTTAGTGCAACAGGTTTGAGGGGAACTCCACATCATTTGAGACTTTTAACACAGTGAGTACTACCAATAACCTTTTAGAAACATAAGTATTTCTTATGTGGAGCAGAGGAGAACAGATACTGAAACTCCCCATGAGTTTCTTATTCCTCTCCTGGCACTGCATTACAGTGGCGAGTGGTTTCTTAGGGGTTTGTGTTGGGACTGATGCTGCTTAACACCTTTTTGGGCAAAATGTTTAGTGGAGTCAAGGCTGGTGATGGCACTGAGCTGCGTGGTGTGGTCAGCACGCTGCAGGGAAGGGATCCTGGGCAGGCCTGAGAAGTGGGACCTTGCAAACCTTATGAAGTTCAGCAAGGCCCTGTGCGTGGGCCAGGGCAATCCCTGAACAAATGTTATCCTGACTGATTAATTCAGGCTTGTGCGGCCTCTGGGGTTGTGGTAGAGGCTCTTTTTCCACCTGTGCCCGGGGCACAGACATGTGAAATTCAAGCCAGTGAATAGGATGAGGGCAGTCGTGGTTTGGGTCGTACCTTGGAGTAAAAGGAAAAGCAGCTGGTGTGTCCTCAAGTCACCTCAGAGCTGCTGGTTTATTGCTGAAGGCTCACAGCTGAAGTCAAATGCTGAATGGTTGCCAAGGACAGCATGTCATTTTGAATATATGAAATTATAGAAGAACTGCATTGCAAGCCTGTTCCTGCAGCTTTTCCTTACACAAAACTTGGGAAGTCTCACAGCAGTGAAAACCTTTTACCTCTGAGCTTGGTGGGTAGCATTCACAGCCTGCTGAGTCAGTCTGAAAGACTAGAAATGCTGTCAGTTTTCTTTGAAGATGAGTTAAAACAGAGGCTTCCAGTGCGAAACGCTTTGTAAAACTTGTTTTCTTCTTCTGTTGTGAATAAAATAATTTGCTACTGCAGGGCTGTTCTTGAGTATGGCACAGCTATAGTGTTTCACAGAGAATGGCCTGTCTTTGAGGCAAGAGGGACTATTGTTTCTGAAACTTCCCTCCCCTTAGAAACAAAAGAAATTTCATTAGCTAGAATGTTTTGACATCTTATTTGCAGTGCTGTGTTTCAACTCTTGTCCCTGTGATCTTAATTTACGAATCACCTTTCTCATTTCCAAAACTGGTGGGTAGTTTGCAAATTTGCAGAGCAGCTCATACCATAAATGGAATGTGGGTTACTCTGTATACTAAAGCTATATTATCAAGACAAGGAAGTGGAAGTGGTTTTAAAACGTGGTAATCAATAATACATTAATTTCTGGAGTTCTGCAAGAATGTAAGTGATTGATTAATCTTGTAATAAAGGCTCACTAGTGATTTATTGTCTCACCGTAAAACAGGAACGCGACAGACTCTGGTGCCACTTTATCTTGGTACTAGAGGAAAACAAGGAAACAGAAATGTTAAAGAGATTTGAGGTGTCACGTGTGTCACCTCAGGATGGGGCAAAATGTGAGGACTGTACCTTTCTAGGTCAGATTCCAGTTTCAAACATGCTAAAGGCTGGGAGGAAAGATAACTTCATGGATTTAAGGAGGAGGGGTTTTTTAACTTTTCTCTTTTTCCTTCTTTTTCTCTCTTTTTCTTTTTCTTTTT
>VZTI01010897.1:25340-40523 GCA_013397865.1 Struthidea cinerea
TTTTTTTTTTTTTTTTTTTTTTTTTTTTTTTTTTTTTTTTTTTTTTTTTTTTTTTTTTTTTTTTTTTCCAATCTATATATTTGCTTCCTTGGGCCAAACCAGTTAGATAAAAGAAGATAAAAGAGATATAAATGTGCTTACCAGAGGGGGACTTTTGTGAGTTGAAGCAAGTTAAGTGAGTTAAAATTGAGCAACTCCAGCTCCTTATGTAAACAATATTGATGGCTTTTGATTCAGCTCGTTCTATGTGCTTTTAATCTGTGAGAAACTGCAGGTTGATACTAATCCACACAGCAGCCTAGAGAGCAGTGGCTGACCACCAAAATAATATCACTTTTTATGTTAAAAAATAGGGAAAAAGATTGAAAAGTACAAACTTTTTTTTTCCCCACCCACTCCCAATTTTATTCATCTCCCCATGGCTGAAGTAAGTGTCCAGGTGAAAAACACAGCATTCTTTTCCTTGGTATAACGTATTTGATGTTTCTGCACCACAGTGCTTGTCCTTTGGAGAGAAATCTTGGCCATGCTGTTCCTATATTACAAAGGCTCTGACCTCGCCTAGCATATAAAACAGAGCAATAAAAGCTGGAACAAAATGTCTGAATAAATAACAGGCAGTGCTGTCCCCTGAGAAACGAAGGTCGGGCTGCAGCTGTCTGGGAACGCTACTGTTCGTGGAGTCCTACTCCCCCATCTGAGGGGAAAGACTTCCCGGGGTCTTCCAGAAAGGCAGGAAGATGGAGAGGTTGCTGAAAACTCTGCATCCCTCTTGCCTGTGGAAACAGTGAGTTTGCAAGAGGATGGGACTGCTCCAAACACTGCCAGTCCTGGTTGGGATGTGGGAGCAGCTGGGTCTAGTGCAGTCTCCACAGGGGCTCCTTCTGTTGTGGCTTCTCTCACTGCCCATGTGCAAAGCTCACAGCTGACAGACTGGCCTCAGAATGCTGCTGATGGTCAAGGTGAATGGACAACAGGCAGATAAATTTCATTATTCCTCAGACACTGTGGAGATGGGAGCCCAGGCGTGGCTTGGAGCACAGTGCCTGCCAGCGCTGCGAGAGCTGGGCATGAGTGGACATGGGTGACCCGATTTACCCTCCTCCAGCACAAGCAGAGATCATCTTTTCTCATCCAAGAAGGTCTCATTGCCACAGGTGGAAGTGTGGACGCCCTGCTGCAAGTCACCCTGGTGTTTCTGCACAGCAGAGTGCTGGCATCGTCTCTGCTCCTGCCTGCTCCTGTGCTGTGCCACGTCCGCCTGCGATATGTGGGATCTCCTTATTATGGGGAAAAAATAAATATGAGTCCTGGCATTTTCAGTCTGAAAAGCAAGATATAACACTGGCCTTTGGTAACCTTAGTCACCTGCCAGAAATGGAAAGGCTCGTTACAGTAAGCAGAAACATTCAGTGATGTAGTTCAGAAGGTGCTGTTAAAATTAGTCAATTGGAGTTGCAATAAAACCCTAACAAGAAGCTAAAAGTTAAAGAAAGAAAATTCAGCTCTGCCCCACCTTTCACCTAGGGCGAACTGGTGCAAATTGGAAGGGGGCTGGCGGGAGAACAGTTCTCTCCTGTCCTGTACCGGTGTAGGTCGCAAGGCAAAACAAAACACATGCAGACTCCTGCTTGTAAGTCATTTTATTACTATGAGCACATGGCTGCCCGGGAGTGAGAGATGAACTTGGTCACTCCTGGGCAGCTGTGCCATGCCTCTAACCAAAAAGGGCTCAGTGCAAAGATAGGCAACACTCAAACACACTGGGCTGCTTTTATATTGAGACACTTTGCAGGAAAAGCGCGGGTCTGGTTGTGTTGCTCATTCAAAAGAAATAACTGTTGGGTTTTAGCTGTGCAAGTCTAAGGATGTAAATGAGGTAAGGCTGTGGTGAGAAATAATCCATTCTGTTGGACTAAATTAGCTGAAAAAACGAGTTACACAAACAGAAGAGTCAGCTACTGCCTGTGACACAGGGTATCTGCAAGGGGAGAAATAATAAGGCATTTAGCTCCTGTATTCCCTTCCAACCTTACCCACTCTGTGATTCTGTGATTCCTCTAAGACAAGGAAATGTAATTACAGAAAATCCACTCGCTGCCAAATTAATAAGATCAGGTCCAAGGCAGTGTTTTGATGCAGCAAATTCAACTCTTTTGGTTTCCCAGTATCAGTCCAAGAGTGCTGAGGCTGCACAACACAAGGTGTTGATCCAGCACAAACCTTCCTGCTGCTCAGATCCGTCAGGAAAGGCTGGGGAGTTAAAAGTGTAGGCAAAGCTTTAAGGTACGGTCTTTCCCACTGCACCTGGCATCACAGACATCCAAGCTGGGGTTATATTTTCTGTTGGGTGTGTTGGCTCCATAAATAGAGGTGTGATTGGGCACAGTCAAGGCTGATCCACGCTGACTCTGTGGTGGTGGTTAGCTGGTACCGATGGCTGTGGAATCATGGACTGGCCTTCTGGGAAACTTACACACGTATCCCACCACCAGGCAGTTAAATTCAAATTAAAGATTTGCTTTGGGGAAATTGCTACCAGACTTTCCTTTTTTCCCCCCTCAAAGGTGACAAAACTCATCTGTTTCATGACTTTGCCGTATGTTCACCAAACTTGTTGTCTTAAGCTGTGCTTGTTAGAAGATTAATATGTGAATGAACTTTGTTGTGAAACTCCTTTTATGAAAACAATTAAAAACAATAACCAAGTAAAAAGAGATTTTTGTTAAGGGATGAGGGTTGTAACTAAGAAACTTGAGGGCAAATCATCCAGCGTGCAGGCAGAAGAAAGGTTCTAATCTTCACCCGAGGTGTCAGTGGTGTGGCAGGACCTTTGCTCAAGGCAGTCTGTGTTCCTGGTGAGAAGTCTGGAATTTCTTCTCCCATTGAGCTAACATCTCCAAGTGCCCTGTTACTCTGGGTATTACTCTGTGTCCAGCCTGTGAAATGAAACAGAGCACTGGGTAAGGAAGTGACGCTGTGGGATGGGTTGCTTCTTTCCTGAAAGGGACAAACAGCATTTGGCTTCGGGCAAAAAAGCTGGGAGTTTTGCCTGGGTGCAAGCTAGCAGAGCATACATCACTGCAAGGCAACTGGAAGGTTTTCAGTCAAACCTGCCTGCAGCCAGGACTAAATCCTCCCACAGTGCATTCTTCTCCAGCCTGAGGATGCTGCTCAGGATGCTGATTAGTGCCTCAGCCCTCTTAGGCTGTGTATTTTTTTGAGTAAGTGGAGGAATAACAGCAAAAGACTGGAAAAAGCTCATGGGGAAGACGAACCTGCAGAACTTTCATCCTGGTAAAAGAGGGTGAGAATTTTAAACCAGGTCCAGGATTTTCCTCTGACAGCCCTGAGTGGGGGCATCTTCCCATGTCTCCTTGGCACCACAGCTGGCTCTGCTTAGCTGGTTCCCAGAAAACTCTCACTTCATTTCTGGGGTTTTTCTTGGCCATAATGGTGGCCAAGAAAGTAATTTCCTGGATGCCGTTGGAGTTACACAGATGCCCATCATGGGTAAGCAGGAGAAAAACTGATCTTATATTAGGATTGGGCAGTTGGAAACAGTGTCAGATCATATCATAAGGTGCAGGAAATGCAGTGAAAGTCATATCCCTGTTTTGGTTTCCATACCCCTGTTCAAAGGCTGGAGCTGCCTGTCCTCGTGCAGTGCAAACTCCAGGGCTTCTCCTGGGACCTGACACAGCCATGAAATTTCAGTGCCCTGGAGAGAGTACCTGGGAGTCCATAAAGCTCTTTCTACCCCCAGGATGATGGGATGGAGGGAATGAAATGAGGTTTCACGTCCCCACACTGACACAACTCAGCCTAACACCTCTCTGCCTCCGGGGAGCACCTCCAGCTTTGCTCCCTGGGGGAATCTGATCTGGGGCAGGGGTGGGGAGAAGCAGAGAAACCACACCTTTTCTGAGGAGACAGTGAGGTTCCTGAGAGGCCCAGCACACCTGGGAAACTGAGGTATCACGCACCTGAGAAGCCACTGGCATCCCCAGGCAGATACTCACCCTGCCAGCCTGCAGCTGATTGCTGCTGGGTGAGGGAAAGAAGGGTCTGTGCAGCAGCACCACTGCCCTGCTGGCACTGATCCATCAGGGGTGTCTTAGAGGGGCTGAGTAGCTCAGAGAACTCATCTGCAGGTCCAGCGTCATCGCTGGGGACTGGAGAAGGGAGCTCCCTGCCGCACCCGTGGTCCTGTCCTGCCAATGTGTTGGGGTGAGCCCAGCTGGCTCTTGGGTGCTGTATGCCTTGGCAGTAACTCTCTCTCTCTAATTAAAGGGCAAGGCTGCAGTCTGTTAATAATACTGACTTAATTTCTCCCTCTCCTGCTATCTGGCACTGGGCATATAATAAAGAAAGTAAATGTTTGCAGAGCGAGGAAGCGGGGCAGGTGAGTTTACACCAGTGATGCTCCCTGGGACATGTGTGGATCAGTGTTATTAAAGCCACTGAGTGGCTGCATGGCAGAAAACTGCATTCTGATCTCTGCCTATGTTTTGGGCTGGCATTTGGACTGGAATCCCACCCCACTGATGGTCAGAGGAAATCTGTGTGTGTGAGAGTGGTCAATGATTTACACAGGCGGCTCTGACTGTAGAAAACAGGATGATGCCAGGGGCAGGACTGGGAAGGAAAAGAGGTGCCCTAAACCAGTGCTTGCTGATAAAGGATCAGCTTGCTCTGCTGGTACCAATTCATCAAGGCAACAAATCTCAAGAGCCACACACGCAGTAAAAGTTTAATCTCTGCTGTACCTGGAAGCACCTTGGCCTCAGCTGTATGGGTACCTTCACCCCTCAAGAGGTCTTGGAGTCACATGCAGGTACTCTTTTGCTGTATCAGCAGTCCTTTAGCTGTTGCCTTGGCTGAGCTCAGCTTGCTGGCATAGTTGTCCCCTGAAAACCAGGTGCTGGTGGATGGTGGCAGCTCTGGATCTGCCATGCCTCTGGCAGTGGGTGGTTAGCTCACTTCTCTCTCAGCATTGCCCTCCTGCTGCTTTCCCTGTGCTTGGGGAAGGGGCTCTTCACCCACTCTGCTTGTGGTGGCCAACAAAACTAGGTACTGCTACAGGGGACAGGCAGAATTCCCTCCGTTCACAGCAAAACCTTAAAAAAAAGAAAAAAGAAAAAAGAAAAAAGAAAAAAAATTTTTGCTGATCCCTAATGAGGGGAAATATAGTCTATATTTGGCCTTGATTTTTTTTTTAACAACTGAACTGTAGTTTCTTAACAACCTGCTATTTCCTATACTTATGTACATTCTTACGTTTCAGCTGAGCCTCGCCCCTTCCTTTGAGCTGCATATTTTCCATTTTAAGATTTCCTGTTCCAGCTAAAGGGCAAAGATCTTTAAAATATCAGCACGAAGCTGGGCTTACTCGCAGTGTGTAAAAGTTATCAGGCTCCCAGCTCTTGGTCAGGCTGTTGCACTTTCTCCTTATCAGAGAAGCAGGTCCCAAGTTCAATGTCTTTGACTCTCTAACCAATGTGGTGGACTAAAGTCCTGGCTGTGTGGGCAGCCAGACAGGAGACAGCAGAGTAATATGTGTCTGTGTTTGATGGCCATTACTGTTATTGTGATTGGCAGCAGACACACAGACTTCTGTCTTCAGGGTGTTTCCTCTCTTTACTTTCTCCCTCTCTATTTGCCTGAATCCTCTCACCTTATTTTCTCCCTGACAGCTACAAGCAGGCATGAGTGAGTGGAGGGGCAGGGCAGGACTGAGGGGGAAGGAGCACACACAGTGAGTGGAAGCAGCACCTGGATCTTTATCTGTGCTCTAAACATTGCAAAATTGAACAAAAGACGTAACAATACCTCGCCTGCAGGTATTCAACAGCAGCCATCCAATAATAGCTTCTCTGGTAGAATTTGGGTCTGGGGGATGCTGGGCAGGCAGGGACAGCTCTGTGGTGCCTGGTGCCTCACAGGGGACCCACCAGCAGGCCTGTGGGAGAGCAGCAACACCCCAGCCAGCCCCCGTGTCTGCAGGGGCATGGATCCTTTCCCTCCTCTTCTCTGCCCTGCCCTGCCACCAGGACAGTCCCCAGCACCAGGGGCTGCTGACAGCTCCAGGTTCAGCTGGATCCTGTGTAGATGCCGTGGTTGCTCCTGCACCAAGGGGCATCTGCTGCCTTTCCCCTGCCGCGAGGGCTCAGCTTGGGCTTGCCTCCCCCTGAGATCAAGCATCAGTTATTCTCCGTGGGGTCTCTCCTGGCTTGCCCTTACAAACAGCTGCCCCATATCAAATTAGCATCAATGAAACCAAATCCACGAGGGGGGAGGAGGGCAGTCTGCAGGGCGATGATCCTGGAGCTGGCCATGCTGCTACTGAAGCACATTTGGCAAATACGGCTACAAATACCATGCGGTGGGGAAGGAGATACTGGGATAAACATGGGTCACAGCTGATGAAAACTGTATTGGCCTAGACACTTCATCGACAGAAAGTGAAGAAGTTTTTTTTTTATTTCTTTACCTGGAATTTCTTTTGGAACATTTCCTCTTTTCTAAATGAAAATAAAATCTCTGTCCATTTCCCGGATCAAACTTATTTCTGCCGTCACCTTTTTCTTCGTGGAAACGTGCGAGAAATGAGGCGGGAGGGGAAAGAATCACTGGAAGAAGAGAGCAAATTCCCTTTCAGTCTGCTCTCCAGCCACCGCCTGTCCTTGTCTGCTCCTCATGGTGCCCAAATGCGGCTGGAACAAATCCTGCAGGTACCACCAGGACATGGATAAAGCGATGGCAGGCACACACTACGTGCAGTAGCCAGTTTGGGAAAAAGCTTTTCCTTTCAACACAAACTTTCAGGGGTGCTGCTGCCTGTCTGCCTCTCCAAACAGCACTTTGTGCGCAGCTGACGAGAAGGAGCTGGGGCTTGTACATCTGAAGAGCTATAAATGCCTAATTCTCCTCGGGTATTACAGAGAGGTGAAATGCCCGGGAAAACCTGACCTTACAGCCCAAGACATGTGCTCCACAACTTGTCATTGCCTCTGCCTTCTGCAAAGCACAGGTATTGCTGGAGACATTAGGAGTTTGAGGGGAATACACAGCTAAGTGCTTTTTCCTCCCAGGCAGAGGGCAGGGAGGGGCGAGAGGTCACGACGAGTTTTGGAAGGATGGAGGGTCACCCCTCTGGCCTCTCTGCCCACCATTTCATTTTCTTGTTGAAATGCCCTGTGGATGTCTCACCAGGAGCCAGACCCAGAGAGTGCAGCCCTTTCTTCAGCTCTTGAAATCTCCTACCTGGATGTTTAGCTCCACAGTCTCTGAGCTCCTGGAATGCATTGGAATATGCCTTGGGCTGTCTCCTTGGCTGGTGGTAGAGGCTTTACTCACAAAAGCAGAGCCAGGAGGACCACAGGAGCAGTGAAGAGCAAGGGACAGGTGTTGCACTCACTCATGATAACTCAGTGTGAATTTGGGAAGAGCCCCTGTGAAATCTGTGGGGCCCTTGGGGTACAGCCTGCTTTGACACGGGAAGGGGAGAAGGGCTTGGAGCCCTGTGCCAGTGACCCTGCAACCTGTGGTGGCAGCAGACACCAAAAACCTGTTCTTAGAGTTTTTGGTTGTGGTGGGCATCCCTGCAGAGGTCAAACAGCCCTGCCAGAGTGCTGTGTAATGCCCAAACTGGGTGTGAGGTGCCTCACACACAGCTGTGCCAGCAAGATAAAACAGATGTCCCAGCGTACCAGCAGCACTGTGGGAGCAGCTGATGGCCATGGAGGGACAAGAAAACCCAACCCTGTTGTGTCTACCGTGACTTCAGCACTGCTAAACCGCTGCAAAGGCAACCAAAGTCATCCTGTGCCCGCTCGAAGCGCAGGCCAACCTTCCCGCTGCTCACGGGAGACACAACACCCCAGGGACACCCCGTCCTTGCTCGGACCAGGGCACTGGGGAGAAGGTGTCTGCTCCATCCAGCTCTGTCCCATTCCAGAGGGATGAGGGTTAAAGCCCTGACAGCCTCGCCAGCTCAGGTGTGTTGTGACTGACAAAGTCTGACACGTCCTGCACAGTTTTCATAAGTATTTTGTTTCAGATGATTCCTTTTCTCCCTTCTGTTAATTTTTTCTTCTAAGAATGGTACAGAACCCTTTTTCCACCTTCTTGCTTTTTCATTTAGAAAGCAAGCAACTCTTTTCATGATACTTTTTTTTTTTAATTTCTCTGCAGGTTTTCATGGTCTCATGTTTATAATTATTAATAGGGCCAGCAAGAAATGTTGGGTCAATTTTTGTTTCTCTTGAAATAAAAATATTTTTTAAATGTCTTGACTCTAAACAACTTATTCCTTGGAAAGAGGAAGAAAAAAATAAATTTTCATTCTGGAAAGCTTCCCGAGGTACCCTTTTTGGTTTTAAACAAATTTTCTAATTCTTGATAGTAATTTTTAGGATTAGCCTTTCTCAGGGAACTAAAATGTTTGCCTCACTTACAGATGAAACTGGAGGCAGATACCAAATACTTGAACTTCCAATGAACTAGGAAGCCTGTGATTAGTTTAGCGCAAGTTGCCAAGCAATTGTAAGTGCTGCTCTTCTTCCCCCTCCAAGAATTGATTTCAACCACTACCTGCCTGCAAATGTGAAATAATCACTCCATCTTAATAGGAAAAGCAGCCCCTTAAGCCCTCTGACTTAGCTTCAAACACGCATGAGCTGGAGGTCTAAAGCCCGTCCTGTCCCAGCAGTTTTCCTTTCACACTGGATTTCCCCACTGCTCCAGTGTTCCCTGACCACCTGCAGATGCTCCTGCCCAGATCAGCAGAGTTGGGGCCAACCTGAGTGTGTAAAGAGATTTTGGGTGGCTCATCTGACTTCTCAAGCCCTGCGTGCAAAATCTTCCCAGATGCTGCCTGGTGGGTGTGGGGTCCTGACTGATTAAAACCCCATGGGACTGCTTCTTGGGGGGGCAAATGAATGGCAGAGCGATTGGAAAAGGAGGTCAGGCTGTAACTCAGGAGGCAGAAAAAAGGAGGGAGAGGTGGTTCTCCACGCTGACCACCCTCTGAGAGGTGGTGCAGAGCTGGAACTGCCACCTGAAAGCCAGTGTAAGGTCAGTGCAAGGGCTGGAAACCCTGCTGGAGCAACAAAGGGAGCCTGTGGAGGCACAGCAGACCCTCCTGATGCTGAGTGTGATGGAGGATGTAGATATGCAGAGGTAAATTGAGTTCTCCAGTAGACGCTAGGGAGATGATAAGGCATGTCAGTAGATCATTTATTTTCATTTATGGCTCAAGCCTATCTAAGACTGCTGATAAGGTCATTGTTTCCCTTGAGTCACTGTCGTCAGGCTCTATTTGTACATTTACATGATTAAGCATCAGGAGAATCTAGCTTTATCTTAATTTGTATTTTTATGGCTGTGTCTTCCTTGTACTTGCCTCTGCTTCTGTCTGTGCCCAGAACACAGGAGAGCTGACATGTCTGATCAGTGCTGTGCTGACATCCCCAAGTGATTTACTCCAGGGCACACATGGAAACCTGCTGCAGAACCAGGGTTCTGTAGAACAGCCGTCTCCCAAACGCTGGCCTGGAGGACAAAGTGATTACATTCCACCTCCCGGCCTGTGAAAAAGATGCAGAGAACCCACTTTCTCTGCAAGGTTTGACTGGTGCATGGCTGGTGCACGATTAATGGACGTCACCGGCACATGACAGATATGCGCCTGGCTGCCCTGTGCAGCTGCCTCTAACTGCCTCATGGAATGTGTTCTAGATGACTGAGTCAGGGCCATAAATGTTTATTAGCCTGACGGACTCCAGAACAATCAATTAAGTCTTTATTAAAACCGTTCGTGAGAGGATCCTCCGCACAAAGCAGTACCAGCGAGGACTTGTCTTTCTTGGCACCCCCTGCTCACCTCTGCCAGTTGGGAGACGCTCTGACCATGATTTCGGCGTGCTTGGACAAGCTGCTCTGAGTAATGCTGTGGTTCTGGTTAAAGTTTGTCACTACTTGATTTAATACCCTCTTACACACGTGGGAATAAAGTGCGTCTCCTTTTTTTTTGGGATGTTTTATTTTTTCCCTTTCTGTCATGTGAGTTTGGATTGGAACCAGTTTTTTTGTTTTGTTTTATTTTGTTGGGTTTTTTTTTTTTTTTTAGAAGCTCCCTGCTCTCTCTCATAACAGGTTTACATCAAAAGAGGGCTTTCCTCCTGGTAGGGCTCAGCGAGGCAGCTCTGGTGATAACAGAGTAAACAAATAAAACTACGTGACACTTTTCCTGTGTCACAGGACTTCTGGAGTCGTACACAGGGCTCCACAGCGAAAATAAAGGATAATTTCAGTCTACCTGAGGACTGATTGGCCAGATGGATTTTTGCACGATGCATAAGACACGTTGCCTTTCTGGCAGGGTACTGCTCTTTATTCTGCCAGCAGCAGCTCCCACGCGGATGCCCTGTGGCTCCCATTCCCTGGGGAAGGCAGGTAGGGCTGTGAGCAGCGCTGGGTGGCCGGGCTGCAGAGAGGAGCAGCAGGATCCATCCTCCTCCCAGGATCCATCCCCCTCCCAGGATCCATCCCCCAGGATCCATCCCCCTCCCAGGGCATGTCCCTTGCCCCCTAAGCATGGACCCAGTGGTGTGGAGAGGACAGTACATGGCCATCTATCTTCCCAGAGGTGGCTGGGGGTGTCAGGGCAGCTGGGGACATCCCCCTTCACCTGCTAAGCCCACAGTGCTGCAGCAGCTTTGCCCTGTAATTTTGTGAGCAGAGAGGAAGGCTCAGAGTTAAATTCGCTTCCTGGGCTGAGCGCTGGGGATGCAGGAGTTGCCAAGGCATTCCCTTCCTCGAGGATGTGGAGCTGGAAGCCAACAATTTGCTTGGAACGCCTTTAGTACAAATCTTTGGGGCTAATTCAGGCATCCAAGCTGATCTTATTCCACTTTTTATGTAAGTACCACTATTTTTCTTATTGGACGGTATTAAATCATCTGGTCTTGGAAAAACCCTCCTCAGCTGGTCCTTGCTGGAGCTTCTCCCTCTGCGGCTTTTGCTGTCCTTGAGATTTGCATCGTGATAAGTCACCCACCATCCTAATCCGAATCTGGAAAATATCTCCTATATATACATAACTGACCTTTTTGGGGCAAACAGTTATAAAAGGGGACACCAAAGAAATGGAGAAAGCTGAATAAAAGCCCAGGCCCTGTGGTTTGACATGTCAAAAGGTCTGAGATGCAGGCAGAGGAGAGTTTGGTTTAATGACCTTTACTCCCCAGTAGAGTAGAGTAGGCAGGAGAAGTCCTGCTTTGTTTGCTTTTCTCCAGAGTACTTTCATTTAGCAAATAAGGTGATTAAAAAAAAAAAAAAAAAAAGCTGGGGAATAGTTCCTGGTAGAAACGAGAAGAATACAAAAGAACCATTTTTAGTCAACCTAGAGTACTTTTAAGGCTAAAAGCAAATTTCAGCAATTTCTCAGCAAGTTTTCTGGCAGCAGGATTGTGCTGGATGAGGGCTGAGGCAGGAGGCCGCGTGGGCACCCAGGGTGAGAACCACCTGCAGGCCCCTGTTCTGCCCCGGATTTTCCACCTCTCACCTGGGAAAGCCACAAGAGCCAGCCCTGGCCCAGGAGGAGCCTTGCTGGTCAGCAGTGGAGTGGGGAGCCATTGTTTGTTACCTGCTGATTGCTAATTGCCAGCTTAATCCCGTGTTTGTGTCACTGCTGGGAGGCAGCCAGCAGAAGGGACCGCGGTGTGTTTAACCGGCCTAATGACTGTGTAATTACCAGCCTCCCTGAACGCTCTTCCACAATTAGACCTCATCGCATCCCCGCGACCTGACAGGGTTTTAAAAGCGTAATTAGAGGCTTGGCAGCACTGCTAGTGTTGATCTTGAGGCGTGAGGGGAGGAGGAGGTGGAGGTGGAGGTGGAGGTGGAGGTGGAGGTGGAGGTGAAGGTGAAATCGCTGTGAGCCGTGGGGTGTCTCGCTCTTACAAGTGTCTTATTAACCTCTCTGCAAACAGATCTCTCTCTCAGGGCCCTGGCTGTCGCAGCAAGGCTGGTCTGCCTTCCCAGCTGCCTCCCCATGCCAGCCAGGCCGGGTGGCTGCAGGAAATCTCTCCTCCTGGCTGAAGAAAACACGGCGAGCCGGGGCCCAGCCTCTCCGGGACGGGCTGGGGGATTCAGCCCCACAGGGGCAGCAGACAAAGCCCATCCCCATACCCACAGCAACTTCATCCTCAAGGCGGCACCTCCATGGAATTTACTTGGTTTATGGGTGGTAAACCCCTCATGAATGAGAGATTCTGCTCGTCACGGAATCCCAGGATGGGTCAGGTTGGAAGGGACAGCGGTGACTCATCAGGTCCCACCTCCCTGCTCAAGCAGGGCCATCCCAGAGCACAGGGCACAGGGTTGTGTCCAGATTCCGGAATATCCCCAGTGAGGGAGACTCCAGAGCCTCTCCGGGCAATCCGTTCAGTGCTCGGTCCCTGCACAGGGTGGAAGTTCTTCCTCATGTTCAGAGGGAGTTTCCCAGGCATCAGTTCCTGCCCGTGGCTCTGGTGCCATTGCTGGGCCCCCCAGAGCAGAGCCTGGGCCCTGCCCGGAGCCCTCCCTGCACACAGGGACACCCAGGGATGAGGGCCCCCATCTATCTATTTATAAATGTATCAGAAATATACACATATATATATTTACATGTATTAATGCATGTATATGAGAAACACACTCATGTTTCTCATTGTTTCTGGTGGCTGAAAGGAGCAATAAGTAAGTAACAGGCTGAATCATACATTCCCCTCTTCTGTTTTACTCATACTCCCTCTCGATCTTCCCTGACTCGGCTTCAATGCTTTTTTTTTCGCATACCTTTTCTCTTCCCTCAGGTTCTGATTCATTCAGCAATGGAATCACTCGGGCCTCTGAGTTCACCCTCTTCCTTTCACTGCAGACACGTACAGCCACCACTCCCAACCTCATACAAGCAGCATTGCCTCACTGCTATCCAAAACAGTTTACTCACGTGGCAGAAACTTGTGACACTTGTGAATTTTGTGAATATATATATTTTTTTTCTCTTTCAGGAGACGTGGGAGCTGCAGTTGCTTATTATGGTTTGCACTGCCTTTCAGCTAGCTGTTCAGTACCTAGCACACTCCACAGGAGCCTGCTCATTGCTAATATCTTCACATTTCTTCTCACTCCTCTGTAACAGAGCTCTTCCTTTTTCAGTGTGGCAAGAAATTCCAGCTGCTGTTAAGGGATGAGTTTCACCTTGGAAGGCCTGTGTAAGTCTTGGAAGGGAGATGTTGTTACTTCTAATTAAATGGCTGGGGGAATTCAGCTGTATTTTTTTGGTTGGCTAGATTGGGGTTTGTTTTTGGGGTTTTTTTCGGGTTTTTTGGTTTGTTTGTTCTTTTTCTCCCTCACATGCACGGGTACGTGCCACAGCACTGGTGATTTATTATGCTTGCTTAAAATGTGTAGCATTCACTGTATTTCTCATTCTTTTTTGTAATTGGATTGGGCATATGCTTATGTGGTATCCAGATAAGCAGGAAGTTAGCAAGCAAGCACATTAAGTTAAATTCAGTGTAAATAAAACGCATCAGCATTTTAATTTAAAATGATGCAAAGGTCCAACAAACATGTGCTGGACTTGAAAGGTACCTGCAGGTGCAGCTGATTCTTTATTTTGGTGCTGATGACTGTAAACCAGCCTGAATGAGGTCACATCAGAGAGGCTTTACCTTGGCTTCCTCCTCCTCCTCCTTCTCCTCCTCCTCCTCCTCCTTCTCCTCCTCTCTTTGGGACATCAGAGGCCAAGCGTGGAACCAGTCCCTAACTAGGGTAAACCTGACTGAAGGGTGAAGAGGATGATGAGAGTGCCAAAAACCACACCACCACCCCCATTTTGCAGGTTTGAAACTACACGGGAGTGAGAATCACACCTGCAAAGGTAATCATCTAAATATCATGGAGGTGCCTAATTCCCAGAAATTTTCAAGGAGATAGGGACAAGGGCACTCTGGAGGATGCTGCCCTGAGGAGGCACTTCAAATGCCACCGTGGAGCCACTGTCTGAGCTGGAGGATGAAGCCAAATCCCTGGAGGTGTCATTCAGTGCTTGGCTGAAAAAGATCTCACTGGATCCGTTCAAATCCTCGTTGGCCAACTCGTGCTTTCCATGAGGCCTTTCAAAAGGAGCCTCCCTCCCTCCCAGTGCATCCTCACTCCCAGCCCCAAAACCTGCCCCTTTCTTCCAGGGCATGTGGAGCCTCTCTCAGGCAGGAAGGGAGCTCTCTGGAGGGCCTGTGGCAGATTGGGTCTTCCTTGCAAACTTCTATCTCCGTGTGGTCTGTGCCAGGCCAAAAGTTGTGGATGGAACCTTTAACAACTTCTGCACCTCCAGCACAGCATGGGTGTTTTGTCAGTGCTTGTAGCTGGGATTACAAAAAGAGGTCAGTGACAGCAAAAAAAAAAACCAAACCACTGGACAAAATCCCACCAGTGTAGCTGCATAGTGTTGCTTGTTGAAAAAACAACCCCCAAACAAAACAACGAAACAAAAAAATCCAAACAAGTGTTTCCCTGCGTGCTCTTTCTTGGCAGCTTTAAGTACGCATGAGGTGTTGCAAGCGGCCTGGTTATCCACCTCTGCTGTGTTTCCATCTCTAGGATGTTTTGTGTGATATAAAATATGTTTTAAGGTACCTTTCACCGAACTAAATTAAACTTTGGGAATGGCACCTCATTGCAGGAGGGAGCAAACGTGCTCTGACGTAAGAATTGGAGCTGCTGAGACCACAGGCTTTGGCAGAGGTGGGCAATGTCCCTGCTGCGGTTCAGAGTGATCCCAGGGCTGCTCTGATGTGTGCCAGGCTTTTCTGAAGTGCTCGGACAGGCCATGGCATTTCATGCTACTCACCTAAACCCAGGGAAAGAATCCCATTTCTGCACAGGGGAAATCTCTCACCTGGCTGAGTTGAAGGTAAATGAGCCGTGAATGTATCTTTCAAGGAACTACAGGGGCTGGATTGAGCACTGGTAGGGGAAAAGTAATCCAAACCTGGTCTCTCCAGTTACAAAGGACAAGATTCCCCTTGTTTTGACAGGAAGCAGGAATGTGGCCCTGCTCAATCTTACCCGTGCCTAAAAGCTGTTGAAGTGTTTCCTGTCCATTTTTATTGCTTAAAAAAAAAAAAAAAA
>VZTI01010897.1:55227-74674 GCA_013397865.1 Struthidea cinerea
AAAATAACAGAAAAAAAAAAAGTTTATAGAGAGAAAAAAAAAAAAAAAAAAAAAAGGCAAAATAACAGGAGAGTTTTCTAGCAACTCCCTTAAAAAACAAACGGTGCTAAGCAAGCCCTTCCCAAGGAAAGGAACTTTGGGATGCAGGGTGGGGAGGGGGCAGTGGGGGCTGCCAGCATCCCTGCGCAGAGCCCGCCGCATCCCCCGGGGATATCGGAGCGCTCCTCGCGCATCGACTGGCCCATCCAAACCCCTCCTGCGGCGCGAATGTTATTACAACTGGAATAACAAAGGCGCAGACCAGCTCAGTGCCTTCGCCTGGAATCGGGCGTCGTCGGGGCAGGAATTGGGATACGGGTGTCCCCGGCGCTCCAGACGGAGCCGCCGCCACAAAGCCAGCCCGCGTTGTCCTCGGGGCTGCGTCTCCTCTCCTCCGGCTGGGACGCTGCAGATGTTTTTGGGACTGCTGGCAGAAGCAGAACAGATGTCCCGTGGCTCTGTCGCTGCCCACCCTCGCGGGAGCAGCTCCCCAATGGCAGGTTCTGCCCAGGACACGGCCCCGAGTCTGGGCAGGTGCAGGGAGGGAGGGAAGGACGAAACCCCCGTCAGACAGACCACGGCCGGCTCCAGACGAAGTGGTTTAGGCCAGTCTAACATGGGATGGTGTGGGGAGATCTTCCTCGGGATCCCGCCTGGATGTCCCATCTGCCAGGAGCTGCTGACCACTGGAGCTGTACTCCTCCTGTAAACTCCCCCTGAGGAGCAAGTCTGGGAAACCACTGGCTTGCTGAAAGTGTGGGAAACAAAGGTGCAATCAGGATTGGACCTGCAGAAATTGAGCTGGAACCGAGGTGGAAGAACCTGCACGCATGGGCAGGGCTGGAGCCTTGGGGATTTGTGCAGGTCTTCCAGCACAAACTGGGATTCCCTGCCCTGGGCTACCTGGGTGACCCTGTCTGCGTTTTCCAGAGAGGGAGCTGCCCTTGGGATGCTGCTGGTCTGACGCTCTGCATCACTGTGGCAGAAAAGCAAGTTCCAAACAAAACCCAGCACAAGCTGCTTTTCACCCAGCTGTTGCGTGCATAGGTCTGTTTGCTGGAAAACTGTGGAGTTTTGCTGTTCCTGCACCTTCTGATCACTTTTCTGCATCCAGCTGTGCTGTGTCAGAAGGCAAACCCTTAACGTGCTTCAAACAACCCCGCAGCTTGTCTGTTCCTCCATCTGCTGAAAACTGAGAGTTTCTAATGCTGTTGTTAGAAAGTGACAAAACCAGCATGGGTCTAACTGGGCAGCAGGGCTGTGTGTCTTGCAGAGGCTGATGCTGATGCTGACAGGGTAAGGATGAAGGCTGAGAAGCGTTTTTCCATCTAGAACTGGCTTAATGGTGAGTGAAAAGTCAATGCCACAGGATGGTCCCAGGAAGTTGTCACTGCTTAGGTCCTGCTGCATCCTCTGCCGTCCTCTCAGTGACTGGGGCAGCTGCCAGCGAGTCAAGGAGGATGGCTGCTGCCAACAAGAGATGAATTGAGCCCTCAGGAGGAAGAGTAAAATGTTGTTTAGAAGTCAGGAGTCTGCTGCCTGAAAGTCAATACGCACTGTGAGCTGACGCTGGAAAAGGAGCTGTGCGAGGGCTGTTCCAAGTTCAACTAACTCAAAGTCAGATATTTCAAAGAACAGCTCAGTGCTGGGCTCTGCTCCATTTGTCATCCAGGGAGAGGTTTTGACACTTCCAGAGGGCAGCGTGGCCCACCCACAGTCTAAGACAGTCTGAGAGCCACGTTCCTTTCTGCGGGCCAGAGAGCCTGGGTAAGGTGGGACTTCTCTGCATTTTGCTGTTCCCTCACGGCCCTGCACAAGGGGACCCACTCTGACACTGAGTGCCTCCAAAAGATCTACCACAAGTTTAACACACACCAACATTTTGCAGTCAGCAAGACCTTTTAGGCTTTTTTTTTTGTTGTTGTTGTTGGTGCTCTGAGAACAGTTCAAGGGCCTGGAAGAAATAACTGCTGAAAGGCTGAAGAAGACTGTTTCTACAGACTGAGAGTGGCATGAATTTAAATATCTTTCGATGCTATCTTATGGACTGACAACAACCATTCATGCCGTAAACAGGCCACCTAATTAAAATGAAAAGTGAATCCCTTAATGTGGTTACATATATATATATATATATAAATATATATGGACTTCATGCAGCCAGATGACCATTTTTATGCTGCTGTTAACATTAGCTGAGGTGTCCCTCTTTTGTTAACATTGCAATAAATGCAATAATTAAAGTCAGAGGGACAGATCATTTCTTGCACCACGATATTACCCTGCAGAGGAGGCACTTTGTGACATGGTGGGGCTCATGCTGCCACTTCCATGGGGAGCTGCACTGTTTGCCATGCCTGTCCTCCAGAGGAGGTATTGCTGATGTGATTTTGTGTTCAGGGATGTCAGGAACAGACTGACTGTGTGTCCCACTGGCAGGAACACTGCCCTCATCCTTCCCTGCGTGGCTCCTTGTGCCCGGCTGCTGTGTTTTCTCTCCTGGGAAGCCATAAGGGTGGAAATGTCGCTCTTGCTGTCATGTGAAGTATCCTGGTGGCTTTAGAGGCATATTTTATACAGATTTCTCACTTTTCACATTTCTTACTGTGTGGGGACTGCTTTATGTAGTACCAGACGTGTGAGCTGACACTCAAATGTCCGTGTTTGGAGGGCCTAGGGGACTTACCTGCCCTTAAACCAACACCAATGCCATGGTGACGTCCCAAACGAGCCTCACTCAGTTCAGTGATTGCCCTCCTATTGATTTCAGCTGGCTTTCGGTTCATTTCTAAATACCAGACTTTTCCGTGATGGAAGAGACCAAATTTTTTGGTCCTCGTTTTGTCATACCCCCCCTACTAAATTTATCTCTGGAAGTGACCTCAGAATTTTTGAACGGCGTTCTCGCTGGCTTTCTAAACAATGTCTTGATGTCACCAGAGGAAAAGGGAAAGAGACTCTTTAAACCAGCAGAACACCCTTTTGTTATATCTCAGATAAATCTGAACTAATCATAAGTCAGCCCATCCGGTCACGCCGGCGTCATTGTCTCCAGTGCTGATTAATGGGTCAGGGCTAACTTTAAACTGGCACTTCCTGGTCTGCTGTTCAAGCCCTGCTTTAAATGGTTTTAGATGGTTGCCAAATTGCAGTTTCACCGTGGCTCACTCAGGGGGAGGCTGAGCCAGGGGTTTTGGAAGGGGACAGCTGGCTGCAGGCCTGCTGTGTCGCATGAGCAGCCCGAGAGCTGGCCTGAAACTGCATCTGAGCACCTGAAAGAGCTTCCACAGCACGGCCAGCAGCGTGGCACCATGAAGGACTCGAAAGAATGAAGGGGGAAAAGAAGAAATAAAATCTCAGTGGATGCCATAACGACCCGGGTTTGTTTATGTAACGTAGGGGGCTGAATCATATCTCAGCCTTTCATCACCCAGCCCTGGAACAGTAGTACTTTAACAACGTCTAATGACAAAAATATGGAAAAAATTAGAAGCCAGAGCAAATGAGGAGGTTTTTTTTTTTTTTTTTTGCAGTTTAAGTTCCCTAAATGCCAGTCATTGTTTTTTTTTTTTCAAACCTCCCCTTTCTTTTTTAACCACNNNAAATTGGGGGTGTTTTTTTTTTTTGTTTTTTGCAGTTTAAGTTCCCTAAATGCCAGTCATTGTTTATTTTTGTTCAAACCTCCCCTTTCTTATTTAACCACTCAGATTCTTGTTTCTCTTTATGGTTTGTAGTTTGGGAGGCTGGTTTGTTGGGTTTTTTTAAATAAATAAAAGGTATGTAATATTTTGCAATTGCTGCATATTTTTGGCAGGTAAGTCTGGAGAAGTTCTTTCCACTATACCTGATGCTTTATTAAAACTAGGGCTGGAACATGCTCATTAATGTGCTCTTTTCTCTGCTCTTTTGAATAGAGTGTGGCTCTCAGACCTCCCACCTAGACTCCAGCTCATTAGGGATATGCGAGATCAAGAACTTTAGAAACGAAATTGATTGTTGAATACTTGCGGGACGTGGCGTCGCAAAGCCCCATTTTGGCTGTGAAGAGGCAGGATTTTGTTTCCATGGATTTTGTTTCCTTCCAAGCTGGTTCCTTGCACCCATGGAAGATCTGGGTCTTTCAAAGGCAGGAGGGCATTCTGGCTGGAGTTCTGGGGGACGTGGATTCCTAGGAGGAGATTCCTCACTGCAGTAGGACTCTTGGAGCAGCTGGGTGTGGGTCATGGCAGCTGGGTGCTGTAACACCATTTTCAAAGTGTCATTGTGGCTGGGTTAGCTCTCTGTGCCTCTCTCAGATGTTTGTCTGACCTGGGCCTGATGCCTTCCACGGGCGGATATTCCTGGTGAACTTTTGCACTATGAGAGCAGCCTCACCACAGAAGAAGCCTTCAAGGCTTCTTCCTCACTAAAATCACAGAATCATGGAATTAACTAGGTTGGAAAAGACCTTTGAGGTCATCCAGTCCAACATATAAATTTAAAATTTAAACCATGGATTCTTAGGCAGCCTGCCACAGACGTGGAGAACAGGTTACTAACTCTCTCAATTTCTTCAGGAATGCTTGCTGTCCTGCATTCTGGAGTGAGTATCCTGTCCACCCTGAAGGAGTGTCCTCTGTGTCCCCTGATAGGCACCAAGGTTTTGTCCACGGATTTCTCTTGAGAGAAACTTGAGGAAGGGGTGTGGAAGGAGAGCTCCCCAATGAATCCATGGGCACTCGAGTGGATCAGAACCAAAAGTGTACCTAGCCCATGGAGATCAGCTGAACACGAAGTGCCCTGAGCTGCCTGGGGCTGCAGGGACCAGCACACCCTGGTCATGGCAGTGTGGTGATTTTCCAGGCTACATTTATGGAAGCGAAGGGAAGAACGGGCAGGCCTCACACAAGAGTTCTGTTCCCTGTGCTGTGGAGCTGCTGTGGCTGTCCCTGCCCCAAGCTGATGAGCTCTGAACCATTTCTGTGCTTGATGCAGGCCACAGAACTCAACCATCAGGCAGCTTGGATCTGAAGAGAAGCCAGTGATGTGTATGTGATTAAATGGTGCCAATTCTGCTCCAGGCTGGAGAGCAGACCTTCTCATTTCCACTGGATACTTGTACCCTTAGATTTTGGCAACCACTGGCTTTATAACTACATCCAGCACTGGCAGGGCTCTCTGTGCCTGGGACAGCAGCACAAACGTGGTGTTACCTCGCATGTCTCCCTCAAATTTCCAGACTGCATTGCTGCTTTGGAAATGGGGCTTCTCAGAGCAGCTGCTGTGACCTGGCAGCATGGACAGGTACACCTGCAGGGAACCAAGCCAAATTTGTGGGCCAGATTCAGCTCGTGGGGTTGGCATGGTGGAAACCAGGGCATGGGCAGGACCCACTTCTAGAAACTGACAGTTCTGTTTGTGAAACTGAGAATGGGCTTCCCCTGTGTGGTCGTTCCCTGCATGGAGCTTTTCTGGGGTCACCAGCAAGCCAGAGACAGTGACCTGCTTGGAAACATGTGCTTCTTCAAGGATGCATTTGAATTGGGAAAAGAAGCCACCAAAAATTGCCTTTTTCTAAGCAGGGCAATTTAATAAGTATGTTCAGGTCATGCAGAATATGACCTTGAGAAACCACCAGGGCTATAATCTTATTGGCGAGTTGGCCTTTGTGCTTCCCAGCCACAGATGAAAACTCTGTGGTCTTGCCAGTCTTAAAATGCTGGTGAGGCTGTCTTACAAATGACATGCAAATACAGTATAAATATGAAGTTTTATTTGTTTGTCTGGTTCTGGAGCCCTGGGCCACATTTTCAGGCTTTTCTCCGTGACTCCGAGAGAAAGAGAATTATTTCATATTGAAATTAAAAAAAAAAAAACAAAAAAACAAACCCAAAAAACAACAACTCAACCAAAAAACCTTTGATATCGTTTTGTAACTGCTAGCTGACAGGAACTGGAACTTTAGACCAAGTATCAGATATTCTGAAGCTTGTGATGAAAAGCTGCAGGAGCCGGCAGCTCCGCACTGCAGCTCCACTTCCAGCGCTGACTATTCCCTGTGGCAAGGAGCAGATTTCACAACGCCAGGGAAAGAAGAAGCTGCTGGATGGCCAGAGGACAGAGTCTGTAAACACTGCAGGATGCAGAGGGAAAACCACCACGGCTGCTCCTCCCAAAGGCAGCAGGTGCCTGAAGGTGAGGCTGGTGGGGGCAATGGATTCCACCCTCAGACAACTCGTGCCCGGGTTCTCTTGGCTCCAGACAAATGCCCGAGCTGATGAACCAAACCAAACCAGGGCTGGACACGTTCTGCATCACCACCTCTCACAGGGGCACCTGCTTATCTGCCTTGTGCAGCACAGGCACCTCCCAAATATCTTCTTCTTAGCAGGGTCTGACTGCTGCAGAGTTGCTGCAGCCCCGAGCCAGGCCCGGTGGCAGAGGGACTCAGCACGTCCCCAGGGCCACCACAGCACTGCAGAGAAGGCTGGGGAAGGAGGGAGGGAGAAGGGAGGATGGAGCTCTTTGTTTTTCGGGTCCTGCTTTGGCATTCCCCTGTTGGAAGAATGCCTTGGCCGTAGCAGAAAGGGCAGGGTAGCTGAGCAATAACCCTGCTGTCCTTGGTCCTCCTGCATCCCCGTTGAGAAAGGAGGTGGCAGGGCAGGAAACCCTGCTGGGTTACAGGTGCCAGTGTCCCCTTCAGCCCCTGGGGGTGGGCAGCCAGCCTGGCCTCTGGAGAAGCAGCAGATTAACTCCCCATCACTCTCTGGACTTCAGAAGGGATAACCCCAGCGTGGAGGAGGAAGGGAAAATTAGTTGAAAAGGAGAAAGAGTCCTCACTTGAGGCCATGGAAATGAAACTTGTGACTTGGTTTCTGCGAGGCCCATCTGCCAGAACAGCCGTGCCTGTTGCACAACCTGCTGCTGTGGGCAGATAACTGACTGACCACAGCTCGACAGCACGCGGGACAGGATGAGCCCTCTCCTCGGGAGCTAGATATGGTGCTCAGTCAATAAAAACCTTTAGTATTTTCTCATTTTCTGCCTGTCTGCAGCAGCCAGACCTGCAAGCAGCTGCAGCCAGCCAGGCACAGCCGGTGGCTGCAGGACAAGGCAGTGGCTGCAGGAGCTTGTAATAATGCAAAGGAGTGGTTACCAGCCAGTTACAGCAAGGTAAAGGCAAACACTGAGGTATCGTGGGAGGCTGCTCATGATGTGATAAGGAAGTGTCCTTGGCCGTGGTGTTTTAATAAATACTTTGCAGGCAGCTGTTGTTAAAACCTTCAGAGAAATTCCTCCTGTGAAAGGAAAAAGGCTTCTGCAGTTTATATGTACTGCATGTGAATGCCTGTGCAAGATACCCATAGTTTCCATTTTCCCTTGACTCTCTAATCTGCGCCAGTGTTGGGCTGTGTAGCTTTGATCAGTGAGCACAAGCAACCAGCTCCATAAACTTCTGCTGAGGATGCAGGCTCAGGTGTTTCAAAAATAAGAGCGGTTTATCCTACTAGCCCCCTGAAAACTCTTGAGTCCTCAGCTCTCATCCGTGACTCTGAGTACAGCCTGCACAGAAATGTCTTTCCTGACCTTTGTCTGCTGTGGATGAGCTGAACTCACCCTGCTTACTTCGCACCTGAATGGCTTAACTACCTCTTGTCAGGATTTTCCAGAAAAAAAAAAGGGGTGTTGAATAACAACCTAACAGATACTCCTTCTCCAGGCTGTGGACTGCATCCTCCCAGTCTGGAGGAGCTCTCTTCCACAAAAACAGCATGCTTGCGTTTTTAACGCTGAAGTTCTGTATCAAGAATGGCCAGAGGTTGTGAAGGGTTGGATATTCAGCCAAGGAGAGTTTGTTGCTTCACATGTAGCTGAGACTCATCACTGTGTGATTTCTTGTCCCAAAAAACTCTATTCTCTGGCAGGATTTGTTCATCTCTGTCCTCCACCAGCCAAGCAACCTTCTCAGCTTCACCCATCACCAGAAAGGCCTTTTGAAAGCTATCAATTGACACAATTGTCTTGACCCCTCAAACATTTCTGTTGCACATACCCTTATATCCTCGTGGGGAAGTGTGGGCTTAATAGAAAATAAAAAAGAAAGAAGTAAAATGAACATAAAATCATAATTCCCATTAAGTTAGAGAGATTACCCCTGATATTTTGTATTTTAAGTCAGCCCAAATTTGGCATGCCTGCCTGGCAGGTAGCACATTCTGTTTAGCTTCTGATTAAGTTCCAGCTTGAGTAATTGAATTCTGTTTCTCAAAATTCTTCCCGCAGTTTCAATTATATGCAATCATTAAATTTTCACTTCCTTTTCTGAAATGTTGGGTAATATCAGTGTGCATTGTTCAAACTGTTGCCCTCTATCATCACAGAGATGCTTGCTGTGTCCTGGTGGATGATGCAATGTGATCCTTGCACGTGGCTTGCATATTACTTTGCTGGATCTATGAAGTGTCGTAAGATGGTTGCATTGCATTTTTGGCAAAAATTCCATACAAATCATTATTATCATCAGGGTGGTACTCTATAGCAGTCAAAGTCAATACGTGTTCACAAAAAAAAAAAAATTAAAGAAGCTTGAGAATTGAGTTCAGAATTCAGTTTATGCAAAAGTCCCACTGGCCTACGTTACTGAAAATCTTGGCATATTCATTTGGTGTGGGACATAAAACCATATTTCATGCTCTCCCTCAGAAAAATTACTCTTGGATCAAGGTGGATGATCTTAAGGCCGTTCATCGCTTTGTAGGTCATGGCAGTTCCTCATTTTATACGTCGAGGGTTTTGGGTTTTTTTTATTCTGAAGGATGGGCCAAGTTTATGGTGAAGAAGATTTAGTTCCCACTATTGCAGTGTGAAAGATGGGGCTCTTCCTGAAGGAGAGCAGGTCTTTAAATTCGGGTTTTTTTAACTGTGGGCCCTTGTGAAGTTAAGTAGAAATGGAAGAAAATTAAGGAGAACTTAATTCTAAATTAAAACCTTAAAATTAAAGGTCTTAATAGAATTAAGAAGAATTAAAGAATTAAGAATTAAATTAATTCTAAGGTCTTATTTTACTGGGCCTGGAGTACAAAGTTTGTTATTTTTTTTCCCCAGTATGATAATTTTCTCCTGCATTGTCACCAAAGCCTTGTGACTAATTGACAGGCACTCATCTAGTTTTCAGACTTGTGTAGGGAATTTTATCTTTCAGTCTGCTTACGTATCTTCATCTTGATTTCCAAAGCTGCTTGAGATCATCAGCAGTAAATTTGCAGCTTGTTTGTAGATTTCTTCAGTGAAGACCTTTGACGAGTTGGTTTGTAAACCACTCACTGTGGGCTTCTGTGATTTCAGTGACGAGACACAGGGTTGCAAAGCTGATTTTGTTTGATGTCTTACAGGGGCAGCAAGAAAAGGTTCTCTGCTAGTGGGTGTTCCAGGCCAAAACTGCATCATTTTCCCCGTTCAGTTCAGCCATAGTGCATATTGTAATCCCATTTAAAGGTGGCTTAATAAGGGCTAATATGTGACAAGTAGATGTCATTGACAGTGATTGGGCTTTGAATATATCATCTTTAAATGGGAATTTACCTCTCCCTTCAGATGACTGCTGTATTTTTCCTGTTTGCTCAGCTTTGACCAGGGCACTGGAGCTGTGCTGATTGTTTCCGTAAGGGGCTCCAGCAGCATCCTCAGCCTCAGCTGTGAACTTGACCTGTGATGATAAGGTAGGGATATCTCTGAATTCTTTCTGGAAACTGCCACTATCCTTTCTGATGGACACTCAGGTCTAGAAAAGTGCTGAGGTGGGTTTGTCTGCCTCCTGCTGTAGCGCCCTGAGGGGGAATCACTCACCAAGGGGCAGAAAAATCTCTTGCACTGTAGAACAAGTACTTTCCTGATGAAAGCAGACCACAGCTCTCCGCCGTGCGTGCAGCTGTACAAACACACCTCTCCTCCACCGCCTCCTGGGGACAGAGGGGTTTGTCCAAAACACTGTAATGGGCAAAGAAAGAACCAGGCCAGCTCGGCCCTTTCTTCTGCCCCAGCCATTCACAGGCACACCTGCAGCTCTTAAACTTAGATTTTCCCTTTGAGTTTACTTCTGGGCCAAGGTCTGAACAGGGGAGAACAAAACACAAGGTAAATAACCCGGAGGTGAAAACCGTGTTGCACAAATAATAGACAGCATGCGCTTCCTGGCATTTGCATCACCGTCACCTCTTACAAAACATGCAAATGGTCTGGCAAGGGGGTGAGTTCTCTGCGTATGAATGGAAAACAAACAACAGATGAAAGGGGAAGAGAGGCAAGCAGGCTGGCGAGATGATGCTCTTGCCTGAGAAACCTCTCGTGAGCGAGTGGTACTGCCTGCCAAAGAACTAAACCTTCTGTGAAGAGCGCAGTGATTCACCAGCTCTGAAAGAGGCAGGGAGCTGAAAGAGGATAGGGACTGACAGACAAGAAAGGGAAAGGGATTTTCATATGGGTGAGGAGCCACTGGAGACCATCTATCAGCTCTATTTATCAGGGTTCTTTCAAACTTCGTAGAGGAGCCAGCTTTTTCTTTGTCCATGATGCAGCTTTGGCACAGTTTTCCCTCTTCTCTTTCCCTCCTGTCATGTGCTGGGATAACAGCATAACCAGACTGCCTTCAGACACTGTCAAACATTAACTCTTGCCCTGCTGCTCTTCCCCTCGGAGGGCTCTGTCCCTGCCGTTCTCCCAAGGCTTGGTTGACTAAGAGGACACACTTGGTATGGCAGCAGGGATGGGAGACAGGGAAGGATCAGAAGTGGCATGTGGCCGAGCTATCTACTGTTGCTGTTTTGTCCCCTTCCATTTCCATCTTGGCTTGGTCTCTCCAGTTTGATCTGTCAGTGCAGACACTGCCGTCAACAGCAGAGCCACGCCGAGGCAGGATTCCGTGCCAGGCTTGTACAAGCACTGCAGCCTTGAGCTTTAAATCTCACAAGGAACGTTTTTTTCTCTGCAGAAATCCCTGGCATTCCTCGTGTTAGGCTCCAGGACTTGAAATCAGCCCTGGTCTTCACTCCCAGACCTCCACAGCCCACCCCACAGCCTCTGGAAAACCAGCGGCCAAACCTGTGGGTGAGCAATGATTTTATTTTTTTCCCCTCTCGTCATTTTGGTGATTCACCTTCTGACCTGGTCAGAACAGGAAGAGGAAGGCCATGAGTCACTGAAAGGCACTGGCCATGCACCAGTGGGGGGACGTAGATATATCACGAGCCCTCTCCTATGGCTGTGTTTTCCATCTTTGTGCTGCAATCCCATTCCCAAGGGACTAAATTAGCCCTCTGTCTTCTAAAGTTTCTTTGAGGTCTTTGAAAGGGAAGATGGTCCAAAAGCCCAAAATCTTCCCCAGGTAACAGACTTTCCACCGAACAAGTGAGACAAGCACATGAAAGGCATCATGTCCTTGTAGTCAGCCCCCTCCTGCATGTTGCCCCTTCTCCAAAAGCCAACCTTTGTGCCTGGATTTATGGATCTGGAGGGCTGCAGCAGCAGCCCCCTCTGGGGCTGGAACACAGCTCATGGCTACTGGGCTGTGCTGTGAAGTCTTCTGCTGGGAATCCTTCCTCTCGGCAAAGTAGCAGAAAGCAAAGTATAGAGAAGAGCTGTGAGAAGTTAGGCACCCCTTGCTCTTTGCTGCTGTCTTGTGCTGCTTGCAGCACAGGTTCAAAAACTGCCCCATTTCATCCTGAATTGTCCTGGTTTCTGTGCAACAGCAAAGTCTCTCAGCAGTCTGGACAAGAGCAGTATCTGGTTCTGCATGACTGGAAATACTCAGATAAGACAAACCAGCTTCCTTCAGCCTCAGACCTAGGTTTATAGTTAAAGCCCAGCACTAAGGGTTTGGAGTGTTTGGGAGAGAGGAAAGGGAGAATCAACCTCCTGCTGTGGTGAGAGAAAAGGAGGAAACTCGTTGGAGAATATGGAGTATTTGTCAGATCTTTGGGTAACGAGTCCGCAAAGCATCACTGCAGCACAGTGAATTCATTAATCCTGGTGGAAGGGTTTTTATTCTTTTTGAACATTTTTTTTTTTTTGCCATCAGAAGATACAGCTTACTTTCTTAGGCAGCAGGCTGCAACTTGTTCTGCACATCTTTCTTCAGCCATGTCCCTCTGGCAGATCCTTTTCTGTATTTCCCCAGTTCACAATCCTGGTTGCATACGAACATCATCCCTTAGAGGTTATACACATGGATAAAGCTCCCATCCTAATGCTCACTTTGGCATCAAACTCTTGTTGCTGCCAAACTAAGAGGCTTAAACGCTTCTCAGTGCCCTCGCTGGGACTTGGTAGGTGCCTGTAAAAGGGTGAAAAATGCACCCCGACTTTCCTCAGGCCAGGTTTCTCTTCACCTTCTTACACCGTTTGTCTGGTCCGCACAAGCAACTCAAAATGATATCTGGTGTTTCCAGCTGTGCTGGCAGGATGAAGCACAGCTGAACCACGAGGTCCTGCCCTGAGCTGTCTGTCATTCCACAGGCAAGGACACAGACCCTCTCCTCTTCCTGGGTACTGTGCACCGGCCAAGCTCTGCAAAAGGCCCTCAGACTCAGAGATCAAGCAGGCAGGAGTCAGCAACCACGGGAAAATGGGCAGGCTTTGACTGCTCCCTCAAGGAATTGCTCCTGCACGTGAGCTGAGGTGGATGAAGACTTTCTATATCAAGTTGTTATAGCTAGTCCTGGGCATTTGTGACACGTAATAATTCTCAGGGTTGTCCTGTGCAGAGCCAGGAGTTGGGCTCCATGATCCTTGTGGTTCCCTTCCGACTCAGCTTATTCTGTGGTTCTGTGATTCTCTGATCTTTCAATTGAGCAGAAAGGACTACTGGATGAGAATCATCACACCCCACAGTACGTCCTTTGTGTGTCACTGGAAAGAATTAAGCAGGATCCATCAACGCAGGTTTGCCTTTGAAGGTAGCAAAATTCAGTCTTGCTTTAGAGCTGATGGACGAAAGCTCATTAGGGTTTGGTTGTTTTGTTTTTTTTTTTTGTGTGCTTATGTGGCCACTGACTTGGCAAAGTTTCAGGGAAGCCAGGGGATTTCTGGAGCTTGTGGAGGGCAGCTTCATGGGTGTGTGCAATTCATGAACTGATCAGGGGAGATGCTTTGTTAGACCTGACACTCACCATGAAGATGGAAGGCTGAGGGCAGCCTCAGCTGCAGGGACCACGAAGCTGTGGTGTGTAAAGAGGAGTGAGCAAGGTGGAATAAGCCTGGATTCAGAAGAGCAGACTTACCCCCTGCAGGGAACCTGCTTGTCACAGTCTCATGGAAAACTGCCCTTGGGGGATCAAAAGGATCCGGGAGAAGCCAGCTGATCTTCCATGTCAGCCCCTTTAGAGTACAAGAACGATCTGCTGCAAGGTGTGGGCAACCGAGCAAGGCTGGCAATGGGTCAGCACAGAGAACGTGGAGCTCCACGGGGAGGGAAGGGCTCAGAGGTGGAAACAGGGACAGGCTGCTCAGAAGATGCAAATAGGAATGGGATCAGGAAAGCCAAAACTCATCAGGAGATGAAACCATCAGAGAACATGAGGGACAGCAGTATCTTTCTACAAGAACATTGGCAGTCCAAGGAAGCCTAAGACGACCGTGGGGCCACTGCTTAGTGGGACAGGGATCCAGTGACATGGGACATGGTGAAGGCTTGGGTATTCAGTGCCTTGTTCAGTGGCTTGAGATCCAACAGGTTCCTTGGCAACCTGGCCTGGTGGGACCCACTCTGAGCAAAGCTGAACAGGATGAGGGGCCCTTCCACCTGTGATTCTGTGACAAGACACTCAGAGTCAGTGTCTGGTTCTGGATCTGACCTTTTCTGCATATTAATGGGTGTTACTTCTAAGTACTCAGCTACAGGGTCAGGCCATCTACTTCAAATTCCTACCTGGGTCTGAAAAACAGGGCTTGAAACTGAGTGAACAAATATTCAGTCCTGTCTGTCTACGTCGAGCTTATAAAACTAAAAGGGCAAGTTCTACCATGCTGATTTGGTTGCAGTCATGCAGACTGTGCTGGAGTTCCACATTAGAAACTCAGGTCAAATTGCCTGTTGGGATCTCTGATTCCTGATAAGCCACCAGTGAGGCATGGTCATTCTTCATCTGGATGAAGTAAGGAATCCCTATGCTCCAAGGTGACTGCTAAGCAGCCAGCCCAACTTCACCCTTGCTGGATGGGCTAATTCTTGCAATAAGAAACTTGTCAAAGTCCCTAAATTAAGGTCAGTTTCCTTAGAAATGGGGAAACGTGGAGGTGTGGAAAATGAGCTTCGAAACCCAATGGAAGCACCAGTTCCAGAGCTGTAAAAAGCCTGGGATGAAGCCAGCACTCAAACTCACCTTTCCCAGACTCCAGGCCTTGGTCTTAGCTTTTCATGCCACTCCTTTTTCTGCTGTGTTTTCCTTCTCTTTGCTGTCAAAGTTCATGGCACAAGGCAAGGTGTTTGGATGCCTTCGAGCAGTCTAGTGTGAGTTTTAAATTCAGAGTTCTAAATGTCCTAGCTAGGATAGCATGAGAAAGCCTGGTTCATCAGTGTCATTTTCAGATTGAGCCAGATACATCAGAGGCAACACATCTTGACTTTATAACTCTGATTTTCTTTTCTTGCTGAAATAAAAGGGAATTCGTCCATTACATAGCGTTGTTTATGCTGAGAAATATTTTCAGCATACCCAGGGTGTGTTATGTTTCATTCCCTCTTGTTTCTGCGTAGCACTGTTAATTCTGTCCAAGTTGCCATCAAACACATATTTATTTTCTCAGGAGTACCCAAATATTTCCAAGGTGGAGCGAGAAACAGAAAGTTTCACAGCTGATATGTATTTCCCCCTCGGAATGACATCACTGTTTAATTCCACCAGATACTTTGCTCTTTATACCATTTTGACAGAAAGAGAAAGCTGCTGCCCTGTGCATTGAGGTGGAGAGTTTTAAAGTGGCTGAAATCAAAGGGAATGAAGAGCATGATGTAAGAAATTAATCTCTGAACATACAAATTGTGATTTCTAATCTAACACATCAAGTTACGTTTTTTCCATAGTAATTCCAGGCTGAATTCAGATGAATACCAGAAAAAAGAGTTCTCACTCTTGGTCTTTTTAGCACATGGTTTGTGCCCAAAGGTCAGTTTCAAGAGGCTCTTTAGCAATTGAGCTTAGTCTTAAACATATTCATTTATGAAAAATGAAAGGGGTGCAATTTCTACTTAAAAAAAAAAAAAAAAGGAAAACTAAATTACATTATTTTCTTTTGGTACAGCCGACATGTGGCTGTAGAGACACAGACTTATACAAAGTGAATACGAAATGATTTTTACAAATCAGTAACATAAAAAAAAAACACGGTACAGAGCAGCAACAAGTGGCGGTAAATCGTGTAATGATGCAATTTTGTTGTTTCAACCTGTGAACGAAATGCTACTGGTTTCTGTCCAGAGATCTGTCCCCTTTAGTCAAGCAACTCCAGGAGTCTGCATTGAAGAGCAAGTAAATAAAGCATTTTGCTGTGGGCAATTGAAATTAACCCTGCTACAGGCAGGAAATTTTGGCTACGGCCCAGAGTCTGCCCATATTTGAGGATATAATCCGTGAGAGAGTTTAGGGTTGTTTCTGTGGATTAGAAGGGGAGGATTGGAAGCAGAGCTTCCCATTGATCTAAGTTAGCTTTTGCCTCCTGAAAGGTCTTTCAAATGTCTATCACAAGTAGTTAGAAAATCATTTTTCGGTACCTCTGCAGAATATTTGGCAGTGATTAATTGTCTTCTTCGTTTTCGGGAAGACCTTCTTTTGTAAAAAATTGCATATTCCTTCCCATTTTCCTCTTTCACATGAAACACCAGAACAATCTGAGAGAAGCATGCTGCACAAAAATGTTCATTGAATTCAATACCTAATTTTCCCATCTAAAAACAAAAAGAAATATTTGCTTTCCAGTCAGCCCTTGAACCTTTCATTTTCATACCCCTTTAAATATATATATATATATATATATATATATATGTATTTTTTTTTTCTTGAGTGGAATCAGGATATGGTTAGAGATTAGTGAGAAATAGAGATAGAGGGAGGTAAGCTAGATAGTAACTGAGTTAGAGAAGAAATGTTTGGTACTCTTGAAGTCAATGACAAACCACCCCTTGACTCCCAGACAGGAGCAGATTAACAGAAATCCAACAACATCTTGTACTGGACATGTG
This sequence comes from Struthidea cinerea, assembly GCA_013397865.1. NCBI lineage: Eukaryota > Metazoa > Chordata > Aves > Passeriformes > Corcoracidae > Struthidea > Struthidea cinerea. Next base: position 71,477 of record VZTI01010897.1, read on the forward strand.
GTCCATGCAGGCCCAAGAAAGCACAGAGGGAAAAGGGAGTCTGCACCTCAGAGGAAAACAAAATCATCCACATAGCTTCTTGCTGAGTGAGTGCATCAACAAGTCAGCCTGCATCTGCCCTGCTCGTTGTCTTGGCAAGAATCCTTGTGGCAACAATGTCGTATAAACTCTTATTTGGGAGGCTTTGAATCAACTAACTAGAAAAAAAAAAAAAAGATTAAAACAGTAAGGGCAGAAGAAGGGGGAAAATGAATGCAACTCAGAATTTAGATTTTCAGTCAGGCTGTCTATACAGTGGAATGAGCAACGGAGCTTCCTCATGAGATTCCTGCTTAAGCAGTTCCCCAGGATGTTTACAAACACACCTACAACAATCCTCCTTCCCCATTACCTGGGATGGTGTTGGATGCACTCATTGAGGCCCTTGTCATGGTCAGTGGACTTTACAAAAAACTGCGTGGCTTCAAATCGTACTCGCCTTAATTTCAAATCCCCTTCCTTGGCTTTCATTTTGACGTTTAATTTGGGTCTCTCTTGTCTTGAAGTGTTTTAGATGTCTGCAGACCTCTCCTCTGGTTCTGGGTACCACCTGTAGGAGCAATGACCCTCAAAGCCACATCACTTCTGGCAGCAGCTGGCAGTCCCAGGTGCCTGACCTGAGACACATGAATGGGATGGATTTTCACACACCAGAGAGCAATTGTTTGAAAATCACCAAAAAAGCGTCGATAAATGCTGCAGGGAGCATGACAGTAACAGCAGGTGACTGCCTTCACAGCCCAGCCCATGCTCATGAGCAGCTCTGAAGGAAAAGTGCGGTGAAAATGTGATCAAAAATATTTGGAGACATGGTAGAAATAGGCAAATAAATGCCTGGCAGCACAAGATCCAGGCCATTTCCCCATGCTCTAGCCAAGATCCTGAGCACTTTATTTGCTGTTCAGTGTGGCTCCGTTTCTCTGTGGAGGAAAGAACGTGCTGACCTGCCCTCAGATATGCCATTTCGCCAGTTTTTACTTCCTTTTGTGGGTTTAGTAACCCCCTGGCTTAAGAAAGTGAGTGAAGCTTTAAAGTAGAAGAGTCTGGCTTTTCAGGGGCATCACTCGGGGCAATAGCCTACCTTCGTACTTTGGGCTCTTTGCCAGGTTGTGTTGGGCATGGTAGCACCTCTCCTGCATTTCCTTTGCCTTTAGGCTTCCTTCAGTCACCTTTAGGCTGTGTTAGAGTTCCTCCAGGCTCCAGGGAGGCAGAAGTGCTGCCAAGTGCTCAAAGGATATTGACAATCACCTCCCAGCTTTTGCAATCTCATTCTTTCCGGATTTTCCGAAAAATGACGACTTCCCCCATCAGAGCTGCACTTCAATGCTGTAAAGCACTTTAAATAATTTATCTCATTTTCAAACATCCTACAGAAGTAGATCTAGAAACATTCACATGAGAATTTCCACGGAAGGTCAGAAGAAGGTTGTCTCCAAGGAGAATGACATGCCTTTTCCCCAGTTTTTCTGCATTTAAGCTAGATAAATTTGGTGAGTCTTCCCCCCACCACCCCAGCCATGGTCTGTTGAACCTGTTGCTGCTCTTTCCTTCACAACATGAAAGCAAACATGAGATCTGTTGTCTCTTGTAACCCACTGGCAGCCCATGGCACATCTGAGGGGATAAGTATTGCGGCACTGGGAGAAAGTATCTGCTTGACAGAGAGATCTTCTGCAGAATTGTGGCTGCTCAACACGGGCTGTATTTTGGGTTTCTGGCTCTCGGGGAAGAGGAGAGGACGTGCACGTATCTAACCAGAGAATCAAAGTGGCTGCCCAGAAGTCTGGAAGCAGCTTGTGAAGCAGGAAGGAGAGAGTGTCCCCCTCCTCCAGACGCGCACACAGACAAGGCTGAGGTGCTTACGGAGCTGCACGCATATTTTTTGGTCTGTCAGACGCTCCCTGTGTGTGGCCCATTGTTTGACTGCAAGTTCTAATAAATAAGAGCTGACATTCAATAGAAGCCTCTTATTCCCCAGCTGCACAGGATGGCAAAACCAACGGGGCCAAATTCCTGGGGGCGGCGCGTGTGCCGTGTTCTGGGGACGTCGCCACAGCAAAGGTGACGGCTTATTGTCTGTGGGGAACGCTGGCCAAGCTCTGGTGTGTGTCTGCTCAGCCCCCTGCATCACACAGCTGCGTGACAGAGCCAATTAGAGGCAGAGAAATGAAGTCTTGCAGCCTCCAGAGGAGGGAGGTCTGGAACAATTTGAGCTGAGAGGAAAACCTGGAGCTGTGGGCAGCTCCTTGGTGGTGGAAAAGCAAGCTGGGAGCTGAGAGCTGACAGAGGGAAGAAGGTGGTTTTCTGGGCAAGAGGAGATGGTGCATTTGGGGCACAGCTCTGATTCTGCTCCTTGTGCAATGGGAGGCAGGCAAGGCTAATGATTATGGGTCTGTCTCTAATGAAAAACATGGGTTATTCAACCCTTTTGAGAAACCAAGTGCAGAATTATAACATACTCAGAGAAGCCTGTCTTTGGAGATTTGCTAACAAAAAACAAATAAAAGAGAAAGGTCAGCTGCATTTAATGTCATGTGTTACAGTTGTGTTAATAATGTGAAAACCTAAGTGAAACACCCTTTCAAAGCTTTTGGCTCATTGTCCACTCTGTGGAGTATTTTTTGCTTCGTAATTGTGGAAGATCAGCTCTGCCCATTTCACGGGGCGCATTCTCTCACCCTACACAACGAAACAATAACCCCTACAAACACAAAGCAAGACGGAACACATTCTCCCTGAAAATGCACCTCAGAAGACACAAGCACTGCGGGGGATCAGCACTTTTGGCTCCGGGTCTTTGCCAGCCCACAGAGGGTTGTCAGCATTCCCAGGTGTAGAAGCAGCATCGGCTGTGGGATATTCTCAGGGGCTGGGATGGGAGGCAACAAGCGTCAGCTGCGACAGATTCCTTTTTGGTTAGTGGCCAGGTGGGCAGGAGGAGCTGTGATGTCTGAAAGAACCCCAATGAACACTTCCTGCTGTGATCAGTTTTCTTTATTGTCCTTGAAACTCGGCTGAAGACCATGCTGGCCACGAGATGGACGAACAAACACAAACCTCTCGTGCATGTCATGTTTAGTGGCCACTGCAGTCGTCTGGAGCTGCTTAGACTCTCAGACCCCAGCTGCCAAAAAAAAAAAAAAAAAAAAAAAATAAATT
>VZTI01010897.1:74695-88341 GCA_013397865.1 Struthidea cinerea
CTGCCAAAAAAAAAAAAAAAAAAATTATATTTGAAGCAAAGCTCCAAATTCTTGAAGTGTTAGGGCAGAGGTCTGTCCTTCCAGGGATTTTATCCAAAGACTGGTCCCACTGCTCCTGCGTTATACCACTTCTAGAAAAGTGAGAATGTCACAGTATCTCCTTCTGGAGGGATGAACAAGATAAAAAAAAGTTAAAAAAAGAAAAAGCATGTGTTGTTGTCCCACCCTAGGGCTTTTATCTGCTTTTCAACACTGCAAGTTGACACCACATGTAAGAACAACAAATGCAGTTCTCCCTCTGAGCATCTGCTCTTCACTGCTCCGTGGGACTCTTGCTGCTGTTGCACGGCAGAAGAAAGGGGTTCCTTTATCATCACACACAAAAATAAAAATAAGTTAAAAAAAAAGAAAGTTGAAAAGAAATATTTACTTTTCCCATAGAATTACTTGATTTTCATAAGTTTCTTGGTTTCCTTGTAAAAAATCCCTCTTGGAAAGAGAAAAGAAATAGCTGTCCCATACCATCCTTGTGCCACAGGGCAATTTCCTTAAAGACTCTTTCAGGGGGAAAAAAAAAAATCGCTTTTCAATTTCTTAAAATTATTATTATTTTTGGTCCCTTTTGCACTGCTGGAGAAAGCTAGGGGATCTTGGGTGGAGGTTCTAGTTCTCATATGAGTAATAGCCCTCAGCTTACTTAAAGTTTCCTCTACATCACATGCTGTATTTTGCTTCCCTCCCTTCCTTACATCCGTGTGCTGTGGTGCCGTGGACTTCCAAACAGCAGCTGTGCCCTGGCTCAGGGGAGACCGGGGACTTCTCGGGGATCCAGAAAGCACATGGCAGCCAACCCTGTTCCCGCTGGCACAGCCTGCACGTAGCAAACTGCTCAGCCCAGCTAAACCTGACCCAGGTGCTGCAGAGTTTTGGGGTGCATCGAGTCTCTTTGAAGGGAAAGGGGGAGAAGGGGCGTCTTTCTGCTGAGTCCCTCGGCCCCTGGAGAGGGTTTTGCTGAGGTCCTCCCCTCAAGATGTGTGCAGGGCTTAGGAATGCCAATGGCAGTGCATCACAGCCTAGGTTAGAGGGGATCGTTTTTAAGCAGGGATGAAAAAAGCCAGAGCTGACTGCATTCCATACTGACAAGGGCTGTCAGGGCAGCTGTTTTATGAAACAGGCTGGGATAATGGGACTGTACTGCCCTGAGGTTGGATGCAATCCTGCTTTGCATACTGTAAAGCCTTTTTATTGCTCTTCGTTCAAGGGTCCATGCATGCTGTTTCTAAGGGTTCAACATTATCTGTCAGAATAAAAAAGGGGGCAAAGTTATAATAAAATTAGCAGAATTAGTAAAGGCACAAATATTGGGTTGGTTTGGGTTGGTTTTTTTTTTGGTTTGTTTTTGGGGTTTTTTTTGGTTTTGTTTTTTTTTGGGTTTTTTTGGTTTTTTTTGGTTGTTGTTGTTGGTGGTTTTGGTTTTGTTTTTTTTTGGGTTTTTTTGGTTTTTTTTGGTTGTTGTTGTTGGTGGTTTTGGTTTTGTTTTGGTTTGGTTTTTTTCATGTGTCCTTCTTCCTTGTTGTGGAGGAGTTAGAGAGGTTCTGCCTAGAAATATCCTCCTGAAGCTGGGAGCTTCGGAGATAGGTCAGGAAGAAATCCCTCACCAAGAGACCCTTTCCTCCTTCAGTTCCTCTTTGACAGGCCAAACGGACCTTCTGTGGGAAACCAGAAATGCAAGGAGGCAACGTGGCTTTCCAGAGGTCACTCCCCAGGTCGGTGGCACAGCCAGTTCTGAGTTAAAGGCTTAATCGACAGCTCTGCTTTGATGTTTAATTTTGTTCTTATTTCCAGCCCATGCAGCTCTGTCCAAGCACGCTGGAAGTACCCCAGGCCAGGCTCTTTTCCTCTCTTATCGTTCTGTGTGCTGTGACAACCTCAGTATCTCAAGGCCTGTTTTTCTTCTTTCTCTTGCTCTGTAAAATCTGCAATTTCTTAAAATGCTGCCTGGTTTATGAGTGATTTCTCACTCCTCACAACTGGAGAGAGGGGAGATAATTGAAACCAAATGTTTCATTTGTGTTAATAATGAGTGTCATTTTATTTTATGTCGTGCTGTTTCATGCAAGAGCACTTCAAAGTGCAGAGAAGAATAGAGGAGAAGAACATCATAAAAGAGCACTGGAGGCCACATAGTGAGAACTGATCACAAAAGGAGAACCACTCTCGGTCCAAACCTTGACCACAGTCTCTCCAGAGGAAAAGATTTGAGGAGAGGAAAACATCATGTTGCAGGGCTTTACCTTTCATCAGGAGGAGCTCTTGAGGTGCTCTGAGGTCCCCTGAAGCCCGGCACCTTTGGGATGAGATAAAGAGTGAATGCTCTGGCTTAGTCTCCGTGGGGCGATGATTTCTTCCTCCCTGCTCTGTAAAAGACCTTTCTTGGCACTCCCTTGTTGGTGTGGGCCAGGAAAACCAACCAGCCTGGTGCTGATGAGGTTTGACCTCCCTTCCTTTCTGCGTGGATGGAAATCACCCTGTGTCTCCCTCCTTGCAGTGGAGGCATCTCTTGTCTCCCATCACCACATCCCTGGGTGTGCACACTTGGAGAAACGCCCCCTCCTCCTAAAGTACCCTCAGCTGGGAGGAGCTGAGCTTAGGATCAACCCAGCCTCAGGGCTCCCAGGTTCAGGCCATGACTCCTGGGCCGGTGGTGCTGTGTTATTCTGTCCTCCCGGCACCCCGTGGCAGGGTGCTTGTGGCTTGGCTTCCTGCAGCTGGATTCAAAACACTCCGTGGTTGTGCGCTTCGTGTCAGGAATATGAGCTGCCCCTATAAAAATCCAGCTGGGTGGCCATGCCAAATGCTGATCCACTGGCCTGAGTGGAAAGGGCAATGCAAAGCCCTGATATAAACTGCCTGATGAGACCGTGTTTGTAGTTTGGGCCAAACTCAGCCCTACATCGTATCTTCATTCAACGCAGTTTTGATCACAAGTTTTCACTCTGTTCTCTGCGAAAATCTTAGCTGATTTTGTATGTGGGACCATCTGTGCTCATTTAATGGGACATTTGCTGAAGTTTTCTCCTGATTACAGAGGAGAAACACCCCTCACACCATATTTACAGCACACAAACTCCATGCAGAGTCAGCAGAGTACATTTCCTCCATTTCCTGCCGCCCAGGATTCATCAGGACATCAGAGAATGTCACGTCTGTGTCTGTCCTCCCCGAGAACTGAAGAACAGGGGAAAGTCCTATGGGAAAACGGCACACCTGAGCTTTAGGTGCCTGGTGAGAGACAGGCAGGACTTGGTTATTTCCATCACTCTAAGCAGCAGATATCTCAGCGTGCAGCTAAAACACGCAGTGCCGTAGAGTCTTCATTGGATGTGAGGGATTAAATAAAGGCTGTGAATGAGGAACTAGCGGGGGTGACCTCTGCAACCTCGCTCAGGGCTCCTCTAACCTCTTTCTTCACGGCCACATTGAGGCCCTTCATCCATGGCACTGTAATGCAACCTGATTTTTTTTTCTTCTGCACACGCTCCAGCAGAAGAAATGAAGATGTGCACGCAATTTGACAACCTCATTCATTGCAACATTCACATTTCACCCAGGTTTGTTGAAAACTGAGGGACTGTCAGCCTTCTTGCTGGTGCTTTTACAGCTGGAGGCACTCCTGAGATTTATTGGACAGAAACTTGGCTCCACAAGTTCCAATGGCAAAAGCTGCCAGGTTTTCACTGTGTGGTGTGGTGCAATCCCATTCCCCTCATGGTCCTGGCTATCACAGTGCTATCAGTCACCCAGATTATCAGAGAAAATCTTCATCAACTGGAGCATTGCCAAAAAGCAGAACCCTTAATGACATCATGTACCAGCACTTTTATTTTTACAGCCGCTCTAGAGCCAAGGTGCTATGTAACATAATGAAACACTCACACTGGAAAACAGAAGACCCCAAACGAATAAGAATTAAAATTTAGGTCTCCTGGACAGCTTTTGCATTTGGCCCGGGTTATACAGCCACAGCTGAAGTCCAGTGGAAGAATGTCATCTCAGATACCCAAGGAAACGTGACCAAGGGGAAGACACCGGCTGTGGGTGCACTGGGCAGTGCTGCATTTCTGGACACTTAACATTTATTTATCCGGTGTGTTTGAAGTGTCACTGCAGAGCTTCTTATAACTAGGCCCTTCAGGAAAAGGTGGGTGTTGGTTTTTTGGGTTGATTGATTTTTTTTTTTTTTTTAATGTTTTTTTTGTGGTGTTTTGGGTTCTGTTTTGGTAATAAAGAATGATACCTCAAATTATCAGCATAAGTCTGGGAGCTTGCTGTCTACACCCTTCTGCCTCTGCCTCTTTTCCTTTCAACCTGTTGCAAACACTGCAAGCCTGCAGGATGTGGTCCACAGCCTCTGTGTGTGTGTGTCAATGGAAAGTTTGCCATCACCTCCAAGGGGTTTGGAGTCTGGCTGATGGAGAAGGGAAGCACAGATGGGGAAATGAGTGAGGGTGTTTGCAGATAGCCCCTTGTTGTGTTCACATCCTAATTACCCTGTGGTGTTCAGTGATTTCAGTTTGTTGCACTTTTCATCGTCCTGAATTCAGACCAGCAACGAAGGTACATCATTTGTACCACCCCTACATAACCTTCTCTAGCCAAAATATTTCTTTAGGAGTATTATTTCTTGGCTTAGAAAAATCCTCCTTTTTGTCTTGTTTTGTTTTGAACAAGTGTTTCCCAAAAGTATTTCCCAACTGGGTTGTAAAAAAAAAAAAAAAAATTCTACATTGCACTGAAAAGAATAATCAATCCCTGCTGTTAAACTCTCACATTCTGAAAGCAGAGTTAATGAAATGAATATCATCTAATTAAAGAGATCTTCATAACTGAAGGATCAAACCTTCAGATGGAAGTCATCAAATTTTTTTAGCATGAAGCTCATGGCCCAGGCTGTGTCTTACTGATGAACCTGCATTCCCAAGAAGGACACTTAGGTCAGGAGATGACTTTTGAATAAGAAACCCAAGCCTGACGCTGGAGAAAACCACTGGGCTGTGGAAACTCTTTGTCCTTACCAGGGCTAAGAGCAGGCTGAAGTCCTGCCAAGCTCTTCGCCCGTCTCCCCCTCCCACCAGTTGCAACATCTCTGTCTTTGGAGCACCGCGATCGACAGCCGGCTCAGCCACAGCTCAGATCTGCCCCTGGAGCCCGGGGCTGGCCGGCACTGCTGCTCTGACGGCCCCTGTTTTGTCACACGCAGCACATGGAGGCACAGCCGGCTGTGCCAGTGCTCCTCAGCTCCCTCACCACTCCAGCCCCGCCTAAAGCAGGCACCCTCCGAGCCAAATTGATGTCGGCACCAGTGGAAGTAGCATAAAATGGGGAATTCTTCATGGTCTTTTACAATTAGGGTAGAGAGTTTTCACTCTGGCGGTTGCCTTCATGCAGATGCATAGATTTTTGAAACTACTGTTACTAGATTAATTGGAATCATTGTTTGGATTCATTGGAGTTATTGTTGCTGTTAATGGATAACGTTTAAAGGGTTTAATCAGGTGTGACTCACCGAATGTGAGGGAAAGGCATTTTCATCCTGCAGCAGGGAGAAGGAGCACTACTGAGCCCTTGAAGAGCAGCCTGGTAATGCTCTGAGACAATTTTCCTACAGGTTACCCTGTAGGAAGACACTGGTTCAATTAAAGCCAGTGCTTTGCAGGACTGTGCCAGGTTCTTTAAAATTTGGTAGGAAAGTTCTGTTTGAAATGATTAGAACTTCTAAAAATTAGCAGAACAACTTTAAAATTTCATAAAAAAAAAAAGGGAAAATATTTTGAAAAAAAACCCAAACACTGGAAACTCAGGGAAAAAAAAAAAAAGCTGCTTTACAACCATCTTTAACCTCTATGTAGGCCCAACACTGTCTTTAAATAAATAATAAATATCACTGATTGAAGAAAAAAATTGTCTGAGGCACATTCAGTCTTCAGATTCCAGTGAAGTTTTGTTTAAACTGGAAGTACAGCATTCAGTTTATACAACCCGAACAGGACTACTTCTAGAGTTTAGAAGGTGTAGTTAACTTGCATCTGGAGGGCTGTTTCACTTTTGAATGTAAGTACTCATTTGCTTGAGTGGACACACACATCTTGGTGTTCAAGTGGTCAGTCGAGTGCCTGGGTGGTTCTTGCAAGAATGAATTTGATTTCCTATTTCATATTTCATATTCAAAACCTGGGTAATAATTTTGGACTTGCTTTAGCACACGCATAACTCATGGCTGGCATGCAACTGAGAAACGTTTCTTGAAATAAAAGGTTGGATCTAAGCATCTTAAGAGCATTCTTGACAAAACCAGAAGTAACTCTTTTGGGGAAAGTGCCAGATTTGTGTTGGCTTTTCCTATTTTGCCAGCCTACAAAGGAGGAAAGGAGAAACGGCGTGCTTATTGCCAAAGCATTAAGAAGATTGCATTTATCTTTCATCAAATAATAATTTTCTCTGAATATTAGTGCGGTCAATCGGAATAAAATGCTTGTACACAAAAGGAGGAAAGCTTTACCAGTGTATGAAATGCAGATAAAGAAAAGGAATTTGAACAGCCCTGAATTAATATTAGCAAAAAATAAGAAAAAAAAAACCCAAGAAAAACTGTAAATACCACCACTCCACCTTGGCTGGCTGGCTGCTGGACCCCTACCCAGCTTCTCTCTCCTTCACTTCAGTGGGACAGGAGGAGGAAATAAGATGAAGAAGCTCTCAAAGTCAAAACACCTGCTTTCACCAGAGTCAAGGTGAAGGCACCATGCTTAAAAATGAGTTAGCAACAAAACTGTGGCTGCCCCTGGATCCCTGGAAGTGTCCAAGGTCAGGCTGGACGGGGCTTGGAGCAACCTGGGATAGTGGGAGGTGTCCCTGCCCATGGCAGGGGGATTGGAACGGGACGAACCTGAAGGTTCCTTCCAACCCAAACCATCCTCTGATTCTCTGAAGTTAGGCTACTGAAGATACGAGGAGAGCTTTGCCATGGCGTTGTTCTGAAACTCCTTGAGGAGTCTTTGCTCGGAAAGGTCACCTGGCACATTTCTCAGCTTTCCCTGAGCAACAAGGCAGACTTTCAGCTCTGTGGGAGGGAGCTGGAGACACTTCACGGGGCACCTCGATGCCTCTGGGCAACTCCTAGCCTGGGGCAATGCACACATCACAGTCGTGTTGTTTAGCACAGTTATTAGGGGATTTCAAATGGGGGGAGATCCTTCAACACAGAGGACCATGGGTTAGGACTCCAGCTTGTGTCATCTATGCATTGCTAGAAATTCACCTGTAAAACAGAGCTGTGCTATGTTTTCATCTTCAGTGCTTTCCCTTTGACAGCTATAGGGTTGAACAACTCATTCAACAAGATGAAATCACTTCCCATGCTTTCCAGCCTGCTTTTTACTTCAAATTTTGGCTTTGTAGGGGAATTAGAAAGCTTAAACTTAATTTCTGTGCTTTATAGTGAAACAGCTGTCTCTGAAGTCATGGAAAGTTGTGCTCAGCGTATCTCAATCTAGCATTTAAGGAGGCCAGTCACTGCCAAACATATGCCCTGCAGGAAAGGATGCCAAAATTCCAGTTGTTCTCTGTGAATATGCTGGAAACCAGCAGGGACTACAGGGGTGCAGCCGTGCTGTGGTGGAAATCGTCCCGTGGGGGCTGGAGTTTGGGTATGGCCCTCAGGCTGGAGTTACTTCGGGTGACCACAGCTGATGGTCACAAGGAAGTGGAGGAGGAAATGTTCACCAGTTGAATGTTATGGTTTTTTGAAGGTTCTTTGGGTCTTGGTGGGGGAGAAGCGGTGGGCTCTCTCTTGTTGTTATTGTTAAGCTGGTCCATCAAATGGGTGACCTTTACCTGGAGGGAAAAAATGGGTCACTGTAAAAGCTGCTACTGGCAGGTGACAAATCAGCCCTGGCCATATCCCTGCCTCTCTGGTCAGTGAGTCACAATTGCAGCCACCCCTAACAGGACCTACTGAAACCAAACGCGCGGGATCCTTCCCCTGGCACTCACCGTGGATGTCTCAAAGGATTCTCTCCTTGCCCTCCCTTCCCTGCCTTGCTGGTAACTGACATTTATTGGGAAGAGCTGCCTCCACACGTGTTACACACGGCATTTTGAGTCTGTTTGGGGCTGCGCGGACAGAAACGTGCCTTGGGCGTCATCCTGAAAGGCACAGACTTCCCAAAAGAGATGGATAATCCATCATTGTCTGTGTGCGGGTCCCAACCAAGACTGGAGCGCATTATTTATAGTGGAATCATGTTAAGAAGATGTGGAGCTGTTGTTGAGGCTGTTGTATCTGAGTGACACAGATTTAAAACCTATTCAATATTAGGGTTGGATCCTAAATATCTTTGGGTGTTAGGACAGAGACAAATGTTGAAAGAATTGCCTAAAACCCCATACGGGGGAGGATTAAAGAGGCAGTTGTGTAGGGGGCACGTATGAGGTACTCAAGATCTAAAACCAGAGGGGTAGTTTCAAAGGTTTTTCCAAACAAGGAAAGTCCCACTGTACTGAAAAGGACCTTATTATTTCCAGTTTGTTGGCTCCGTGTGTACAAACACAACGAGAAAATCAGAGAGTATTTCCACTCAGGGTCGGGGTCCACGGGCTTTCTGAGTCTAAACGAGGTGGTGACTATTGCAGGGGAGTGGGAGAAAAGGCTGTGTATTAAATATGACCTGTTTCAGTTCTCAGCTCGATGGCTAAGGGGAGAACTTGCTTTTCTCACCCCTCTGCTGATACTGAGAGGGAACAGCAGCAGTCACCCAAGAACAAGACAATTGGAAACCTAAATTCCGACTTTAAATTCCAGCACCTGAGTAGGACAGGCGTTGACAAGACATGACGTTGATGTAGCCCTGTGCTCTGCAACAAGCTGTCTGTGCAGAAGCCTTTGATGCTGAATTTCTTGGGAATTATCAATGCTCTTCCTCAAGTCTTGCAAAGAAGTAGGCAAAATACCAAAGGAAAAAAAAATTACGGAGGAGGAGTAGATGGCAAAAATACACAGGCGTTTGTAATGTGATAACAGTTTGGCTGGATTTGCACTGAAGAAAGAGGAAAAAAATCAAGGTTGATTAAAAGATATCATTTATCAGTGGTGATGTTTCCAGTGCTGGGAGTGGCTGGAAACATGAGTGTTTTCAGAGCTGTTTTGCCTCGCACTGTTGATGGTGCCTGCAAAGATTATGCATACATGAGTTTTCCTTCCTCTGCAGCTGCCAGGTGTCTCTCACACGGGATCAGCACCCCCCTGCAGGGATCCTGGATGTGTGGGGCTGCTCAGTCCTGCCACAGTGTCAGAGGTAACCATGAGCACCTTCCCCCTCATCCTCTCCCCAAAATCATCACTTCTCAGGAGGGTGGCTGGTTGAGTTGCTGTTTTTCTTCACAGAAAAGGCCAAAAGCGCAGAGGGAATGGGATGAGAAGCACAACCCAGCACAGAAGGTGCCTTCTGAGCCAGATTAACTGCAGGCACAGCACATCCTTTCCAAGGAAGGCCTCTGCCTTGAACCATTGTGAAGGGGGTGACGGCCAGCCTGTGCCACTCTGAGGAGACACGGGTGAGGTCAGCATGGCCCCTGCAGTCCTCCACAGTTCCCGTGCCTCAGTTTCCCTCATGCAATGCGAGAGTGCTGGCACGGACTCTTCTTTAAAAAAGGGGAGAAAAAAAATTTAAACAATCACATTTTGGATGCTATGTGAAGCTGGAGGTGGAAAGATGTTTAATAACACGTGGCAGCTAAGAAGTTTCACAACAAAATCAGGGAAAGGGAGGGGAGTGGGGCAGTTTTTGTGTATCAGCAGTTTGGATCTGTTTTGATGTTAATAATCTGGAACCACTCTTTTCTTGTTATTATTACTGGCATTATTTATTGCTATCTGATTAAATTAATTAAGAGCCTGCTGGGTCCTGATTTGGAGCAGGTGTTCCACGTCCTCCCCTTTGGCAGGCAGTACCTGTGCTTAGCTCCAGGCTCCACGGCAGCCTCTTGGACAGTGGGGGTAATTAAGCACTGCTGGGGTTCACCCTGCTCCCCTGTGGTGTATTCCAGGCTGGTGTATTCCCTCTGACCAGCGATATCCATTGCCTGTGGAGGCAGGAAGGGCGCTGCAGGGACAACTGTGGTACAACTGTGGGGAAAAAATCTGCCTCTAAATCAGCCCTGTAAGGGATGTTTAGCCTCATGGCTCTTGCCTAAAACCTGGCTGGTTTCTTCCTAGCCATAAATGGAGCCTCCTGTCCCATCCCATCAGCCTCCCAGCACTTCCCTGAGACCAGCTTGGCGCAGCTCAGTGCCTGCGTTGGGGAGCCCTGAGGCATTGCTTCTGCTTTCTTAGTCTTTTAATACACAACAAATTAAGCTGGGATTAATGAAACACAGGAAAAAGAGGCAGCACCACCTCACCAACCCGCTCCACACCCCAAAACCATGAAGGCATCTGTGAGGATATTCCACAAAGCAGTGGCACTCGCTCTGCGTGCAGCCCGGTCCTGCCAGGGAGCCCAAGGGAATATCCTATCACTTCCTGCTGCTGGCTTTGGCAGGGATGGCACTGGCAGCAGGTGTTCAGACCTGTTCAGCAGCAGCACGGAGATCCCACAAGTCTGGCGAGTTGGCCAAAGGTGTCTCCCAGGCCCAGGAGGTGTTTCCAAGGAGTGCTTTGTGTCGGCACAGCAAGACTTTGTGCAGCGCGGAGAGCGGTGTCGCTGCTGTGGCCACGGGGTGTGTACCCAAACAGCAGCGTGTCTGTGTGCGTGTCCCTGTGTAAAACTGCAGAGGGCTGAAGAAAAAAAAGCAGAAAATGATTGGCAAGGCTGCAGCAGATATGGGTGAGGAACAAGAGGAGCTGAGCAGAGCACTGGCCAGGACAGATGTAGACACCAGCAAGGGGAAGCAGAAGTTACCAGGGCATTCTCTAATGCTCCTTCATCCCGGTACCTGCACCTTAGGGATGGGGAGGGTTTCACTGAGGATGTGTTTTGCAGGACAGGTGGAGCAGAACCGGCCTGAGGGATTCAGCCTCAAATGGCAAAATACCTCCAGCATTCCCAAAGGTTTGCAAATGCTGCCGTCAGCCTTTGCCATCGCACTCAGTCTTGCCCCACTCCCCCAGGACAGACGTGCGAGCTGAGACCCTGCAGCATTTGCAAGCCTTTGTTTACATACTCCAAGCTTTAAGCATTTGCAATTTTGTGGCCTGCCCCACACACCCTAAAACTTGTCTTTAGCAGTTATCTCTGGACTTGAAACTCCTGTGAAAACAAAAACAACTGGTTTTGGCCTCTCTGCCAAACAGTCTCTCTCCATAAAAAGGAGGCTGATTTTTCTCTCTGGGTATAGTGAAAGGTTACAACAATATTTAGTTTGAACTTTCCTGAGATCAGGCATTTATTCTCGCTAACTCTCTCAGCGTGTGCGTGTGTACATGGAAAGTACCTTGAAAGTGAGTCAGCATTACTCAAAGTGAATCACTGGTCACTGCTTCTCTGGGACACTCATTCAGTGTTGCATGCAAGATTTCTCTCCCTTCCAAGCCAGGATGGGATTATTTGTGCTGCTTCCAGGCTGCTGTAGACATTAAGGCACTGGTTTAGAAACCAAACAAGGGACTATCTCATACCCACTGGTATCCTGAGGCGAGCCCTGATGATGGACCACTACTCCAGCAGCAGAAGAGAAATAGAAATGTTGTTTTAATCTCCCCTCCATCTGCTCTTGCCTACAGCACAGCACTACAGAAATATTTGTTACCTCGTGAAGCAGCAGCATCTCTGGAGAGCTGTGACCTCTCCCCCTGCCTTTAGGTCAGGCACTCCAGTTTCCAGGGCTTTTAGACTGAGTTTGGAGGGCACCTAAGAGGCGGAGAGGAAAGAGAAAGATCTGCCTAGCAAGGGCTTTGGAGAAGCAGGTTTAATCTCTTAGCTGCCATTTACTTCAGATTCAATTCTCGGGGCACATCCCGGTATGCACAGATAAATTTCTGATCCTCTAGATAAGTTATTCTCATCAGGAATTATTTCAAAGCGTGTATTTTGTCTGTGAGCCACTTTACCCAGCTCATCCCATGGGCACAGGAGCTGTAAGCCCTTATTTTTGACAACTGCCCATACAAGAGTGGGGGGAGGCGTTTTATTCCCATTGCAAGAAACCACAGCCTTTCATTTCCATCAGATGCCAGCTCTCACAGTGAACTCTTGGTGTGGATCTGTCTTCTTTTCATCACTATCCTCCCTCTCCGAGGAGTGGTGACACTCCTGTGTCCCATGTTTGCAACCAGTAATGCCACGCCATCTCTCCCTCAGCTGTGGTACCCTCCCAAAAACAGCCAGGTTGTCTCTGCTGCGTGGGTGACACATCAGTTGTCCCCAGAGGGAGGCCCAGAGTGGTGCTTTAACCACGTGGAAGGAAGGACACCATGTCTTGCCTCATCCACAAGGCTCCTGGGCCTCCTAGGACTTGACAGAGGTGGAGATGTCTCCTTGGTGCTTCTTCTCTGTCCCTGTGAGAGAGTCCAGCTCATCTTGAGATAAAGCGTGTTTCCTGCACGTGTCCAGGGAGATAACTGGTGTTGCAATCTTCCTCCTCAGGCCTCAGAGCACATCTGTAATGGCAGTGCTGACCTTGGTGTGAAGCTGCCTTGTACCTCACCCTGTTTCCTCAAAACAGAAGTGTGGAAGAAACCCCAAATTTGGTTTACTTTCTCGGACAGAAGTGACCCTATTTCATGGAGAGCAGCTGAAAAGCATGAGGTTTTGAGCACTTTCAGTTTCTCCAAGCAGTTCCACATTTCAGTTTGAGTGCAGGAAAGCACATTTGTGCTCCATGTGTGCTCAGGGGAAGCTGTGAATATGGGCTTGCTGGTCTGCTGCCAGGACACAGGCACTTGCTGCTGCTTCCTCCAGCTCAGGTCAGCCTCAGTGGCTCCACTGCACCGCCCTCTACTCCAAGGTGGATGGAACAGATGACAGTGCTGGTGGAGGGCAATGCCTCCCCCTGACCATCTAATTAAATCAAGTTTGTCGAGTCAGTCCTGAGGTTTCAGCTCCTTCAAAAGACGGGTGCAGCTGAGGATGGAGCCAGGGGGCTGGAGGAAGGATTCAGCTGGGGCTGGATGGGGTGGGTAGTGAGGGGGATTGCCCTCACGAGCTGGGCTGTTCCTTTTTCGTTTGTTTTTGGCTGCTTCTTTTCTTTTTGCCCCCAACAAGAGGCTCTTGGGCTCACCGGAGAGCTGGAGTGGTTCCACGCGCCTGGTGCCGGGTGAGGAGGAGAGGCACCCAGGGAATCTGTGGAGCTCAGTGCAGCCAGCAAGGAGAGGGCAAGGAAAAGCCCTGCTGGGGGGTGGCTTGGGGAAAAAAAGGAAAAAAAAGAGAGAGGCAAGCAAGTAGTTAAAGCAGGGACGAGAACGCTGGCATTTAGAAATGACTTGGCATCGCATCCGCCGCTGGATGCGGTAACTGACACAGAGTTTCCAGCAGCCTCACGTGTCCCAAGGAGAGTGGTGAGTATGCCCAAGATGCCTGTTGCCTTAGTCACTTCACTTCCGGAGAAAAGACAACATCTTTTACAAAGATTATTTTGCCTTTTTTTTTTTT
>VZTI01010897.1:88371-139209 GCA_013397865.1 Struthidea cinerea
GTTTTTTTGTTTTTTTTTTAAATTTCTTTTTAAAGAAACCGATTCCGTGTGGGCCGCGAAGGGCCTGCACCTACTGGAGCGATGTTGGGACAGCATGTCTGTGCTGTGTGGAGGAAGGCAAGGGGAAATTGGAGCTTATATCCTTTAACATCTGGAAATTCAGCATGCAGACGAGTTGTTGAAAAATTTATATTCCTGGGATTGCATACGGGGTGGTGTCAGGCATTATTTTCTCTCGTGCTTTGCTGAAGGGAAGAAGAGCCTGCTTTGTGCCTCTGAAAGCAACAGCAGCTCCACCATCATCACAGGATCATCCTGGACAGTGCGTTTTCGTGCAATAAAATTGCGTGAAATTGTTTCCGCCACGCACACTGGTTGCAAAATTCCTTGGATGCAAAGGCGGCCACAGACTTAACAGTCCAGAAACCTTGTCAGCTGAGGTTGTGAGAGCAGAGAAAGGGAGAAATCCAGATGACCCTTTAAAGGTGAAGACAGTGTGGGAGGAGGCACTGAGAAAGTCTTGGTCCACCTGGGAATAGGTTTAAATTAACCTAAATCACAAGCTGATAAGTAAACCTGAAAGCCAGGTACCTAAACCCCATTCGGAATCAGGTTTGTGATGCCTGAGGAGCAAAGAGAAAGTTAAACCAACCACAGAACCACAGTTCTGTGGCACGAGATCCCACACAGTCTTTGCCAGCCATCCAGTCTTAAAACATCTGAGGAGGGGCGTGTAGAATTTAGAGGAGAATGGGCTCTCCACTGAAGGATGCAGCTCTTTTCACCTGTGCAATCCTCTTAAAAAGTTAACTTACTGCTTTCTTGTCAGTCTTTTCATTGATATGCCATTAGATAAATAAAGAATTGCTTCAATTTTTAGCCAATACTAGTAGCTAAGATATTTTTAAAAATTTTCTTAGAGATTTCCTTCAGATTTCCTTTCCTTCCAGTAGGCAGTAAACAAGAGAGATGCTTGACCACTGACATTTTTGCTATAAAATGTTATCAAATGTGGCTGCCAGCTCCCAAATCTTAACATTCTTGAAGTCATCTTCCTAAGGTCATGAGATGAGGGACAACTGCTATGTTTTCCAATGCTTCCACAATCCATTTTTAAATTCAGTGAAAGCAATGAAATTCACAGCATGTCTCCCTAGCAGATATTCCACAGAGTGATACGACCTCGTGGTGCTTTCTTCAGATGCTGTGAAGTTCCATCAATGACGTTGCAATCGTATCTCGAGGTTCTGATGGAGAATCTGAAAGCTGATGACAACTTTGTGTTGCTTTGCTTGGCTTGCTTCTGTCTTTGGTTTTCCAGCATCTCTCCAGAACATTCATTCCATTCAAGTATTTGCAGCTATGTTCAGAATGCACAGCATTGTTGATATAAGAACCATCTGACAAAAGTTTTTTGGTTTTTTGGTTTCTTTTCCATCAGGCAAAACTATTTAAAGCATTTTAAGTTTTCTCAAGATCATTATTATTTTCCTTTCCTCTCTCACATTTTTTTTTTTTAATTTTGAAGACAGGCAAAAGAAAGAAAAAGGTTACTTTTTTTTTTCCTCAATGTTTCTGACCAAAATAATCAACAAATTATTGGACATGTGATCAATATATTATTAAAACCCTTCTGGTTCTAGAAGTCCTGTGTGCAGCACTTGGAAGGGGTACCTGTTACTTTACCTTTTTAGTGGAAAATTTCTTATACGTCCACATTTCCAGGGGGTACAAGAGAGTACTGCAGTAGCTTAGAGGCCTCAGGTGAAGGGATTTGTCAGGAGCTGTCAGAAATCCAAGCAGATGGTATCATGTGAAAGATCCTTAGGCAAATGTTTGCTCATCTCTTCAAAGGCCTGCAAGGGGCTTGCAAGAAGGGGCTTTTCTTTACAGAAGTCGTGCTAACACTTCTCAATTAGATTTTATTTATCCAGGTGCCCTCTGGTTCTGTGCCTTAGTGCAGTCTCTGCGTTTTGGTATTGTTAGGCTAACAGGCCTGTAGTTTCCTGCAATCTTTAGAAAAGAAAAAAAAAAAAAAAAAGTCAACCTTCAGTCCTCCAGCACCAAAAGTGGTTGAAATGAAAGGTTGCATATGCTTTTCATAATTCAGCTGTTCCACCCTTAGTACTTCTTGGTGAATGCCCACTGCCCATTAATTTCATCAGCCTGTGCTGTAAAATCTTCCACAGCAGCTTCAGCCTTGGAGAGATGCTCTGGTGAGTGCCCCTTTCACTCCTTCCTTTTTACCCCAGGAAAACAGAGTTTTCTTGAGGGCAAAACCTGGTTTTCAGCAGTCCATGCTGGTGCACAGGACTCATTTGCCCTCCACACTCTCCCCTGAGTGCAGCTCTCCTCCCACACCCCGGCTGTCAGTCAGACCTACTGACTCTGCTGAGCTTTCTGCTCCTCATCATGCAGAAAGAGGACGTAATAAATCACTCAAGACCTTTTGATGATTTGTCCTCTTTTCTGCCTGCATTTCAGCCTTTTGTGCCACAGTTAATTTCCCTTTTACATTCTTTTCCTGGAAACAATTTCAGCTTTTCGAATTCTTAATTTTTCTCTTTAACCACATTGACTTCCTCACTCTCCTTTTTCTTTCAGAGGACTTCAGATACAGCTGAATAAACTGATAAATGTGACAGTGATGCTGAAAGGGGCTGGAACAAGCTCATTCAAATAAGAGGAGGCTTGAAGGCCAAACATAAACGCCTGCTTATGTTTTGTTCTGCTTTCCCTATGCTCCCCAACAAAAATAAAGGAACACCAACAACAAAAACAAAACACACACACACACACGCATGCACACACACACAAAAACAAACAGAACCCCCCCCAAAAAAAACAAACAAAAAAAAAATCTTGTTTTTTCCAGAGCTAGATGTTGATAAATATAATGTCCTTATTTTAACCAAGTGCATTTCTGTGCTTCAGCAAACAACTCTGGGCTGAGGAGGAAAGGAGCCCGGCAGTAAAGTGATGCTGATGGAGTCAAGTTCTGATTTGCTTTACGAATGCTGTGGATTATGACTGCAATTCAGTGCTTCCCTTCTCTTCCATTCCTCCACTTCTTTCCCAGAGTTTAGCTCTGCAGGGTGGGAGCAGGGTGGCCTGCCCAGCAGCTGCTGCTGCTGCTGCTGCTGCTCTGTGTCACTAATGGTGCCTGAATGGGATGGCAGAGGCATTACGGTTCCTAGTGATATTGCCTGAATCCATTCAAACTGAGGCTGCTACTGTAAGAGCTGGAGACATTTGTTTATCCCTCCCTACTCCTTGGCTCAGGTCTGCATCATTTGCCAGAGCTCCTGTTCTTCATTAGAGATAAATCCTCTAAATCAAAGACACAAATAGCTTAATTGACTTTGGAAATTGGCTTATGATGGAAAGGGGGGTGGTGAGAGAGGTACAAAAGCATTTCTGTTTGGACAAAACAGTCATAAAAGTAAAATGCTAGTAGCCAAAAATTACTGGGCACCTAATATCTGCATATTCTTTATCCGCCAAAAATACCTTTTCACTTTCAGCTGTCTTCATGGGGCTGATACACTCCAGATTTCCTTCACTTCCACATTGTAAATGGAAACATAAGAAGCATTTAATACAAAAGTAATTGTTATCCCAAAGCAATTTTCCAAAGAAAACGTGAATTTTTTTCAATATTTTTTTTTTCTTTTACAGGGAATGGTGTTTACACCTTTTCTCGCCTCCAAATTTTTAAAACAAAAGTTTTGATGTGAACACACAAGTCTGAGGAAAATCTAAAATAAGTCTTTGACCTTTTAATTCCTTTCCCCCCACCCTGCTCCCCCATTTTCCTTCATTTTCAAGTCCAGAAGGAGATGGGAGTGTGAGTTACAGACAAACAGACCAAATTAAATTTTTTCCCTGAAAATGAAGGTTGCTAAATTCCTAAAGTCCTCACCTGGAGGGTATTTGTGGAATCTGCAGGGAAAATACTTTTCAATTCCTGATCGGTACTTTAAGCAAACGTTCCTGCCGAGGAAGAACACAACTCGAAATTCAGATAGCTCTGCATCAGGTCTTCTTTTGGCTTCTTCATGCTGAAATATCACCAACTGTGCTAGCAAGAGACCGCCTTCCACGTAAGCAACGTGTGTATTGAGGATGCTGATGGTCAAGAAGATGGAGCACAGACAAGCACTGCCACGTGCCACCAGCTTGACCCTGGCACTGCTGTTGGAACAACACAGCAGGCTGGACCAGCCTGGGAGAAGTGCAACGCTGAGCAGGAAGGGCTGGCCTGCTGCCCAGACCACGACAATGCAGATTGAATCACTCTCACGTTCCTCCCTGGCCTGACTTTGCACATGCAGAACCACCCGCGGCGGAGGCTCAGCTCCGCGCTCGTGCCAAAAGAGAGACTCCGTGGATGAGCAAGGCTCCTGACATCTCGTGCCATGGTGTCCTGTGGTTGGGTCAGCTGTGGAGCTCTTTCCTGGCTACCAAGTGCAGGCCCAGGAGGGAATTCTTGCCTCACTGCCTTTGACTGATGTGGGTGTGTTTTCTACAGCCCTGCAGGAAAAGCCCCTCTTGGTTACGTGTCGTGTGCCAGTTCCATGGACCTACATTTTCTCCCTAAAGCTTCCAGGAATCCCTGGTTCCACGGGCCCACATTTTCTCCGTAAGGCTTGGAGGAATCCCTGGTTCCATGGGCCCACGTTTTTTCCCTAAAGCTTCCAGGAATCCCCGGCTCCATCGGCCCACATTTTTTCTCTAAGGCTTGCAGGAATCCCTGGTTCCACCAAGTATTTCTTGACCAACAAACTATTTGGAAAACAATGACACTTTCACACAATCTGCCTCAGGGGGCTCTGAAACTATTCGGATTGTCAGGTGCAACCGCGCTATGAAAAGTCAGGATGGTGTCTTGTGCTCGTTGGTTATTTAGAAGTGTCAAGCCAACATATTATCATGTTTTTTATGCTGAGTGAGGAAAAAGAAATGTTATGTTCTGAGAGCTTTTCTCGTCTTGCCAATATTTTTCAGGAAGACCTGTTTGTAGGACCTAACTCCCACAGAGTTATTCCTTTCCAAGGAATAGGAGGTTTCAGTAATCACTGATGTCATTTTACATCATTAAATCTTTCTCTTCTCCTCCCTCCCCCGTAGTTTGAGTCTTTACTACAAAATGCAACGTTTTTTATTTTCTCCTTCCACTTTGAAAGACCAAACTCCAAACCTCTTAGTGACTTCGCAGCTACATTGTTGTAGAGCATGAGCAAAATGAAGTGTAACAAAGGATAATGTAAAAGGCTTTGTTGAGAGGTGGTGGTAGGGGAAACCTATATGCAAGATCAGGAAGCACTGACCTCTTGCATGAGGCTGTAAACGAGTAGCTAATTGCAGGTAGAAGTTTTGTGAGGATTCGAAGTGTCACACTGCCCTCTGATAAATGTGAAAAAGTGATCAAGTCTCAGATCCCTGCTTTTACAGGAAGCGTGTGCCGTGAAACCCGTACAGATCAGCACCTCCATTGTGTGCAGCTGGCTTGGAACAATGCTCATGTTCACAAGCAGAATGGCATAACATTACCCCAGCCAAAACGTGGCTGCACTTCAGATCCTGATGCCCTGTTTAGGTTTTAATTTACTGTGTCGTCTATAAAACTAATGATAGTGAAAAAAAGTGTGCCTTTGAAGCATTGAAATGAAATGAAATAAAAAAAAAAAATATTACTCAGATCCCCAGTTTTTAATTTAGACAGCTATTAATAGAATAGATTGGGCTCATTTTGTGGATTCCTTAAATGAAAAGGAGTGCTTGAGGGTGACCTATGATGTCTGAACAATCTTTGTGAACAGTTATTTTCATCAGCACTTGATGGAAGTTGGGTGCTTCTCATGAACAGAGAAGACGACTCTGTTTCGACATCGGCACCTTTCCAACATCCATAACCTTTATAATTTTCTGCGAGTTGCCATTTACTTTTCAAGAAGGTTGCCTCTTCCTCATGATCAAAATCTTGGGCATTTTTGAATTACGTAATCTCAAAGTTATCTGACGATGAAAATCTGTAATACATTAGGGCCTGTGGAAACACAGATTAAAAACAGCCCCTGCCTTGGAGATGTGACACTTCCCTCTGCAAGGACACCACTGAGAGGGAAGATGAAGTCCCAAGGGGCTGGCAGGTGGGATCCACGGGTGTGTGTGGACATGGACATGCTTGGATGCTCTGCTCCTAAGGAAGTGAGTACCAAAAAACCTGCATGAAATGGCTCTTTCATGAGATTTTATTGCTGCAGAACTGGAAGCGTGAGCAAAACTGCTGCATGTGAACTTGCCTTAATTCTGCCTTTTAAGGCAGAATACTTTCAAAGCAACATCAACATTTTCTCATAAATACAGGGCTGTAAATCCTTCCTTTGAAAAGGGTTCCCATATCCACATTTCAGTCCCAAGGGTGATGTTTTCTGTGATGTAAAGTTTTTCTCTTCTGTGAGGTTCCCCACATGTCCCATCTGTGATCCCACTTGCTCACAGAGGACGCTTGTGGCATTGTGAAAAGAAACTTTTCCCTGGGAATCATCGCTACTAGCAGCAATGGCTGTTCTGTGTTTGAATCTGCCTATCCTCCTAAGATGTGTTTGCCAAAGAGGAGATTTTATGTGTGTGGAGGGAGCATTGGAGTTGTAACTTCCTGGCACTCAGCTTTGCTGGCAGTTCTAAGAAAAAACATCCGTGTGCTTTTACATCGCGAAAGTGATGTGGAAAAAACTTTGCAATCAATTTGTGTGCACAGAGAAAACGACGGCTAAAAGCAGCAAACCCAGATGATCAGAAATGTTTAGTGGATAGAGATTAAAGACTCACGGCCTAGTTTAGTTTTTATCTGTGTTAGAGGGATTCTTTTTGATTTTTTTTTTTTTTTGGTTGGTTGGTTTGTTGGTTGGTTGTTTTTTTTCTTCTTGAAGGAACTGGATGGGTTTATGCTTCTGGCAAAGAGAAAAAAGTTACCACAGGGTTCAAATTATTTCACGCACTTGGAAAAAAGTTTGTTCTGTCAGAGGTAGGAAAAGATATGAAGTGCAAGCAAATCTCTGCCTGTATTTACATATTTTAAAAACTAGAGCCAACTCTGATTAGAATACTTGTCAGACCTTTTTTTTTTTTTTCTGCTGGGAATGAAAGTAGAAGGAAAAGTGGCTTGTTTCGAGATAATTAGGGCAATGTAATCAGAGTTACGGTGGCTGTGGGAGTCTGAAGGGAGGATCAGAGTGTTTAGGATACTACAGAAAGGCCCGTCGAGACGGTCTTTGCACCAGAGAATTTGCAAAGATGGGCACAATTCCTGAAGGAAGGATGAAGATTTTACTCTGTGACTCACCATTTCTCGTCAGAAATGGCAATCTCTCTGCTAGGTGGAGAAAATAGGAGGAAGCTCTTCTTGATCATCTGTCTAAGGGCTGGTGAAAGACGGTAAAAGGGGAAAAGAGTAATCACAAAGATGTTCTTCACATGAAAAAGAGAGACAGCAAGCTCCTCCAAGTGCCACGAGTGACATTCCCATAGACAGGAGCTGTTTTTCCATGCTATGTCCTTATTGCTGGTCTGATCCTCTTCGCATTGCTTAGACCATTGTGCCATTTCTCTTCAAATATTTTCATAAGCAGCATATTTTACAGTGCCATTCTTTGAGATAGTTGTCTCTCTGCATGGGTTAAATAATTGACTTTTTGTCAGAGGCAAGCTGGGAATGCATGTTTAATAAATGTTCATCATACAAGGAATTACCTGCAATGATGTTAGAGGAATCTTCCACACTTCTTGAGGGTATCAGACATATTTTTCAATGCATACATGGGCACCATTAATTTCACACGAATTCGAATTTCCCTGTCTGCAAATGGTTGGAATATTTTCCTTTCAGTGACATTCTCCCGTTAGGGTTTTGCAGTACAACCATCTCAGCCTCAGAAAGGCATTTGGAATGGGATCTTCCAAATGAGCTGGCCAGAGGAAATTCTGTGGGGTAGTAACGTTGGTAGATGTGTGTCGCTGTTACGTCCGAGACGCATAAAGAAAACGACATAAGAGTCCAGGCTCATGAACAAGTGGAAGTGCTTTAATAATTTTCCAACTACTTTTCTAGGATAGATCGCAAAAAGCGTGTTGAGTGGCAATAGGTAATTGGTTCCTCGGCCATCCACCCCTTGAGAGGATTGGCCAAGTCTTAAGATACCTATTCCATAATATTTTCAAAGTCAAAGCCATAACAATCTTGCAAAACAGCCTGCGGGTGCAAGAAGTTTATGGAACCGTGACCTTGTTTAAAATAGTTTACATAGGAAAGGCAGTCTGCTCACAGAATATTGAGAAAAGGCTGAAGAATTTCTCTGCTTCTAGCTTTTTAGCACCTACAGATGTGATTTGCACGTGTTGTGCCTGTCTCATTCAGAAAGGGGAGAAGAAAGGAGGAAGTTTCCACTCAGAGGCCGTGACATCATCCTGCAGTGTGATGTCTTTTCCTTGCATTTAACACCTAAGCATCTTTTCTTCTAAATGACAAAAAAAGAACAGAAAATGACATGTTTTCATGAGAAAAACAGTTTTAAATAATCTTTTCTACTCTTATTCCAGTGTGCTGGTTTGGACAAATTTGGAGGAAAATATCCTCTGATAGAAGGCAGGTTACAACCACCCCTCCCCCACCAGGTTTGGGAAAAGGAAATTTTCCTCGAAGGAAAGTGAAAGAGATAACAGCTATTTATTTAACAAACACACAGGAAAAGAACAATAATGCTAAATAATGAAATCTCTTGCTATAGAGAGAAAACCTGGGAAGATTTCAGAGTCCTTCTGTAGGTGTGGTCTCTCTCCTCCTCGGAGCTGGGTTGGTGTGGGCCCACGCCCCTGGGCCTCCAGGAAAAATCCTCCCGATGTGTTCAGATGTTGTTGAAACAGTCCAGAAGAGAAGAAGAAAAACCAAAGTCTCAGAAAAACAAAGTTCAACTCTCCATCTCCCACCAGGAAAAAAAGAAGAGCCAAAAAGCTGGCTGAAAAGCACCAAGGGTGTTTCCCCCCTTGCTCTCACTGCTGCAGAAGCAGAGGAGTGTGTGTCGGTGTCCTTGAAACAACTGCTTTGAAAAGTTCATTCATTTTTTTTTGTCTCTCTGCTCAGGCTCAGTTGAAAGGCACAAAGTTAATTTCTGGGCAATAGAGCAGTGATATGGGACACACATCATAAAGTCACCCCAAGACCGGTCTACTGACAGAAGAGAATTGTGAGATAAAAACAAATTTAAACTGAAATGGACACATGCAATGCAAAATGAGATTTTCATTTTGTAGTCACCCTGTAGACAATAAGAGAACTATAAAATGGATTGTTTGCCTCTACCTCTGCCTTTGCTAAAGACATGTGTGACCTTTCTTACTCCATTTGCAGGAAATCCAACACTTGTTACTTTGCAGACTTGTCTGAGGTACCCAGTGTGCTGTGGAGATAATAAAGGTGTTGGGGCAGTCCCTTATTCTGTCCAGGCTGCGACATGGGGCAGTTGGTGTGGCAAATCTTGTGAGCAATGTGTAAAAGTGGCTGAAGGCAAACACCCACAGCAAAGCCACCCTTTCACACTTAAAAGACAGATCAAAATTTCTGCCGTTAAAGAACTTTCAGAGAGAGGTGTTTTTCACTGCTGTGCTTTCCTTGCAAACAATACCTGTGAGTAACATAAACCAAGATACCTGAATCTTATTTAGAGCAAGGACTTGTCTTTATCCAAAGCATTGCTGATATTGTTAAGCCTACCAGCCCCCTCGAGGTGTGAACAAAACAGTGCTGGGTTAAAAAACACGGGTCAGTATAATTAACCCCAATTTAGGGGGCAAAGTGCTCCTGTATCTGTGAAGACCCCTTTTTTTTAATTGGTATTTATCCAAGGAATTTCGTCTGATACGACTCTTTAAGCAAAACGTCCCTTCCAGTGTTCCCAGCCCCACTGATAAAATTATGGGGGCAGAACTTTGACTTTGGATCCTTCCTGTGGAAACTTTTTCAGTTTCCTTTGTGCTTAAGAGGTTTTGACAATGTTGGGAGGGTTTAATGCCAAAGCAGATCCGTACCCATCAAGATCCAGTCGCATCCACTCTTTGTTTACTTGTTTCCCTGCAGGAAGTTGCATCTAAGCATCTCCCAGCAGGTACTTTTGCACAGGAGTGAACAAAATAAGCCACTGGAAGGAAACTTAAAGGGTATCATCGGGATTATTTTCCTGCGTGTGTGAAGGAAGCACAGGTCAGTTGCCTGATTTTGGTTTTAACCCAGCTATGGAGAAAAAGTGTGCTATAAAAATCGTGCTGTAGCTCTTATATTTAGCCCTAATTGTGGCTCCGTATTTATAGAAACATTATGAAACCACAGCACATCTTCCAAGTAATGTAAAGTGTGAATTACAGGCTCCTGCCTGGTGCACTTTGAAGATTTTCTAGTTCCTGTACAGATCTTCCACTTCCGGTTGAAAACAGCAAAAGCGATGTCTGTGAAGTCGGTTCAATCCTTCTGTATTTTAATTAGAAATCACCATTTGGGGTTTCAGTTGTTGGCATGTGAGGAATAATTTGCGGCAACAGTAGATCTGTAATACAGCCCTGCCTGCTCTCATCATGGTCATGGTTAACGATTTCCGTGCTCTCTGAAAGAGTTTTGGGGTAGGGGTTTTGAAGATCTCAAAAAAAAAAAAAAAAAAAAAGGCCAAATTAATCAAGATTGTGTGTTTTACACAAACTTGTTAAAAGGCAGATCACTCAAAAGGATGGAAGTGACACAGGGAGCCAAGCGTGGTCACACTGATGATGCCCCTGCTTGTGTGAAGCTGCCATTGAGACCCAAAAGTTTTTCTAAGATTGTGTTTCTGAAGTGTGCTGAAAGAAAAGCCCCCTTGAAATAAGGATTAATCTAAAAATTTTACAAGTAGCCTCAGCATAGCCCAGAAACAGAGCAGACTTGAAGCAGAGCTGAATATTTCATTAATATAGACCTGTGCCTCCTTTGGATTGCAGCAGCAGTGTCCAGACTACAGACCTACGGGATGGTTTTCTCCTTTTCCTAGAAGTTTAAAAGTGCATGGAGGATTGGTGACAAGATCCCCTGAGTGGTTTGTTAGTGTTTTTGCATTCTAAAAATACAGTGGCCTTTTTAAAATTTCTTTGGTAGAGTTCCTGGCCATGTTATACTCTTGGTGGTGTTCACTCTCTCTCCCTTTCTGCTTCAAGTTTGGAACTCCAAGGCTTTCTTTTGGGTTTTATCAAATTACACAGTGAAAAAAGACATACATTTCAGAAACAGATGGATTTAATGTGCATGAAAAGACATGCCTTTTAAAGAAACTAAATTAGTAGTTCCCTTCTACCCCTTTTTATTGAAGACAGAGCTCTGAGGGATCTCTGGTCTGAAACACAACTTTACAAACATCAGCAAAATAGATTTATGTATATGGAAATATAACAGAACACCACAGAAACCTTAAGCACCACCAAATCTGATGGTTTCTAGTAGACATGAAGGGAGCTGAGACAGTAATAATAAAAAAATATATAAAAATGTCTTTATGAATCCATAACCAGAGGATATTTCAAGACTCTTATTCATCATGTATATTGAGTACATCTGCAAATTCACAGCTGCCTGTGCCTCTAAACAATTTCCTTTTAATGAAATTAACTGGGAGCAAGAATTGTTATTTTTTTAGTTTCTAATTAGTGGTAATTCCTTTTCAAGGTGTGTTTTCTCTCCTTATGGACTGAAAACCAAAAGAAAGACCAGGTTTTTTTTTTTGGTTGGGTTTTTTTTTTTGGTTTGTTTTTTTTTTGGTTTTTTTTTTTTGTTTGTTTTTTTTTTTTTTGTTTTTTTTTCTTTCTTTTGTTTTTTGGGTTTTTTTGGGGGGTGGTTTTTGGGTTGGTTTTTTTTCCCTCTTTTGAAAGCACCTGACTCCCAAAAACTGCAATATATAAAAAATGTGAAGAAGAAGAGCTGCTCTTTTGCCCAGCCGTGGTCCAGCAAATATTGCTTTTGCCTTGGTGCAAAGGGACTTCCTGTATGTTGGCTGAATTTGAAGAGAAATGGGTTAAATTGCTGTGGGAGGGTAAAACAGAGGGAGTTGTGAACATTTCCCATGGGACAGTGCATGGGACAGAGATGAGTCTCCTGTGGATGTGACTCCTTCATTGTGTGCATTTGTCTTAATCTGGAGTCTGAACACTCTGTTAAAATAACAACGTGACCCAGCTTCAGGATTCTTTGTGGTGTTTCTGTGCCAGATAAAAATGCCAAGACCCATCAATACTCCACCCCACCAGGCACTATGTAGACACCTGATTATGCCTACAATTCATCAACTCATTTAATTATATTCCTGGCTATTAATGTGGAATAAAGTTCACTCATTTTTTTCCTGATTGAGCCTTTCGGGGAATAAAAATCGACTGCTGAACAGGCTTGGAGCTGCGCGTGTACTTGGAGCAGAGGTGCTCAACACCTCCCTGCTCCCTCGTTCCTGGAGGCTTTGATTTGGGAAGGAATTCTTTAAAGGAAGCACTGAGGTGCATGCTTATGAGTTTTTCCTGACCAGGAACACATGGAGATCGTCCCAGGATTGTGCTTTATCAAAATAAGCTGCTTCCTCAGTGGGAGCAGTTGAATCAGACCATCAAAGAAGAAAATAACAGTTGACATAAACATTCATTCTCCTTTACAGAAAGCAAGAATTTTCCTCTCAGAAGTGCCCAGGGTTCTGTTAGCAATTGATGAACCCCGAGCACGTGACAAGTCAGTTCTAACTAGCAGCAAAAATCACGCACTCAGCTTTGTTGCCTGATTTCCCTGATGCAGCAAAACAGTTTGTGCCACAAGAGCTACTTTCCTTTTGCCAACCCCTCTGCCAGTAAATGGCCATGTTCCAAGAATGTATAGACAGAACCCCCCTGTTGAAAATAAATGCTCATTTCAAGTATGTTTCAGAGCCTTAATAAAGTTTTTTTTTTTTTTCAGATCATCAGCTAATCTTCAAACTGAAAAGACTTCTATTTTAAGATCTTCTGAATTGGATCATCCATCTCTAGCATGTATTTCAGTAATCTCAAGGACTGTTTGAATTTAGGGCTTTTTTTTAATACTTCCTTTCTCAACTTGCAATTAGATGATTCAGTGAATGAATGCAGCTGATCCAGCCACGCTTTAGTACATAAATGTGCTGAACCAGCATTAATTTTCATTCTTTAATTTAAAGCACACAGTGCTTTAAGTGGTACATAGCTGAGAATTAGTTGCTTTGGGTTTTGTCTGCAGCTATTGTAAATCCATAGCTCCCCCTTCCACTTCCACCTGCAGATAGCCCCAAAATATGTCAAAAAGAGGGTGTTGACACACTGCAGCCGGCAGGGAGATTTTGCAATCCCTGAAGACTAGAATCCCAAAACACTTGAAAAAGGAAAAAATTTGCCACCATGGATCAGGAACCAGTTACGTCCTCCTTATAGCCATACATTTTCTTTAACAGCTCTCCACCAGATAACCCGGTTATCTTTTTACTTTACTGGGTCCCAGGCCCTTGGTAACTAATATAAATGTAATGCAAACACACTCACGGGCTCTAGAAAAAACCCCAGCTAGCTGCTTTTGAGAGGGAGGCTGGGCGTGGAGTGGTGCACGATAGGGAATGTTCCTGGTAGATAGCGCAGCTGGGACACCGCAGATTTATCTCTCCCCACTCCCGTGGCGCTTCACTGCTAGCCCAGAGGGCTTCGTGCCATCCGACCCCTCCAAAAATTACTGTGCTGGAGCGAAATCTCTGTGCTTTGAACAGAGCACGGAGTGGGGCTCAAAAATCAGGAGGGAAGTGTTACCTCAGGGCTGTGGGGACGGGGGTGAGGGGGCCACGGCGAGGTCTGCGGAGCTCCTCCTGGGACAGGTCGAGGTCCTGGTGCGCCGTGCGGGCTCGCTCCTGGAGCACGGTGTGCTTCCAGCAGGGGAAGGGCTGGGAGCCACGGGAACGCTGTGCAAATTTGCTGGGAGGAAGGCAAACAAAGAAGTCAAGAGATGTACATAGGTGATAACAAGGTAAATATTGGAGAAGTTGGCCTGTATTATACTAATAGAATGGGATATCAGCAAGGAACAAATAGTCAGACATTCATGGCTGGCCGGGCTGAGAGCAGTACCAGCCTGGGCTGATAACACTCCAGCTTGCTGTTGGTACAACTTGCACTGAAAGCTGGGCATTTGAAAGCAGATAGGAAGAATAAGAGGTCAAGATCTCTCCACTTTTTTTTTTGCTTTCTGGGCTAGTGCTTGCTTTCATGGGGGAAAAAACCGTGGCAGTGGGGTGTTGTGTGAATTCAGAGGCAAAGACCTTTCCATTTCCCCCTTTCTCACTGGTTTAGAGATCCTGCACCTTCAGAACATCACATCTTATTGAGCCAGGGAGCTGCCAGGGCCGTTTGACACATCTCTAACTCACCTAGTGAAAAGTCTGATTTTCCTCTTACCTGACCCATGATGTTAATTGAGGTATCCACCAATTCCAGTAGGATATTTACTAGGGTCAGCTGGGAAAGACACATAATTTTTGATAATTTAGTCATAAATGTGCCCTGAAATGGAAGCTGCCTCAATCTCCATTCCCCCAAAATCTCTTGTCTGGTCCTGTGATCATGGGAGGCTTGCAGCCTTCCCTTCAGAACATCGTACGATGGCAAATTACAGGAGAAAAATATCCTTTCCCAGTTTTCTTTCCCAGGAATATTAACACTCTGGAAGGCCATGTCAAAGGATAGTAACTCACCACTAACACAGCATAATAATATTGTTTTAAAGCTGTTGGTATCCCTTAATGCTGTGTCACAGGAACACAGCAGTTTAGCAGAACTGGAGGAAAAGACCAGGAATGTGGGTTAGAGTGGCCGAAACATCAATTTATCAACTCCTCACTCAGTGCCCAAGCCGCAAACTCACATCAGGGAGACGTCCCACCTCTGCTGGTGTCAATGAGGGGTTTGCTGATGGCTTTGTCCTGCATTTCCAGAATCTCAGATGAGCTCAGACTCTCTCACCTGGAGTTTTCTTGGGTGCTCGTTCATATTTCAGTGGGAAGAAAGCAGAGATGTTTTAATAAATCTGCTTTACAAAGATTAAAGTGGCACTTCTGGAGCAAGAAGTCTCCCTTACAGCTCAGTGTGGTTTTTGGTAAGATATGTGGCAAGTTGCTTTCAAAATATTTTGTTTCCACAAACATACATTCTCCAAACCACAATTTGTTATCTAATGCTGAACAAATTGCTGTCCTTATTATTGTGTTCCATAGCACCATGAGAAGAGTTCTTAAAATTTCTGGTTTAGAGGTAATTTTAATGGCAGAATCCAAACAATTCTCTTTACTTTTGGATTTTTGCACTAAGAGCTGTGTTGAATGGGGACAGTACATATTATCTGATGAAATATTTTTTGAGCAGATTGTGAATAACATAGATGTCATATATACACTCATATTTCTTTTACAATACGATTTATTTGCTTGCAATATTTCTTCTTCTGTGTGCAGATGACTTGTGTTTTCCTAGCAAGACCAAGAGAAAAAAAATCAGATGGTAACTAATCTCCTCCCTATTTGTGTTCCCACACTAATGTGGCCAAAATAATTTATATTTCTCAAAAACTTTGTAGGGAATGATAGATATTCAAGTATGTGTATTTTTGTGCATGTTTAACTGCTTTAATGAAAAGTGGATGTTGCCCCTGCAGTTCCTATACAGTGGATGCTTACCATTAAAATGTGCCTTGTTTTAGTGAGCACAAAATCTTATGTGTTTTATACAAAAATCAAAAGTTATTCCCTGCTCTCAGAGCAGTTCTTGGAGACTCAAGCCCCAGGGCACATAGATCACGAACAGAAACCCAGGAGACATCCAGGTCTTCCCTTCAGAGCTGCTGCCTTTAAATGCCCTTGACCTTGACCTTTGGAAAGCTAGAAAGCGTATGTGGCTCAAGACCATTGTAAATGGCTATAGTAAGCTCGAATATTTAAAAAAGTGTTCTAATTCTTGGTTTCTGTCTTCATCAATTCTTGGGATGTTGCTTGCCAAAACAGTACCTTTGAAAAGCAAATGCCTCACAGAAAAATCTGACAGGAACAGCTCCATCCTGACTCCCCTGTCTTGGAGATAACTGTACAGTCCGAGCTGGACTTGAGGTATCCCGGTGAGGCAGAGCACAAACCCTTCCCTCGTCCTGCCCTGATCTGCTTTCGCATCTATGGGGAAGAAGCGACCCCTCAACTCCCGGCGCTTCAGCTTGTTTTTCCAAGAGGCCACCCCCAGAAAGCAAAACCAGCAGCAAAACCCGCACCTCAGAGAGGCTGTGAGCAGCAGGTTTGCAGAGGGCCGTGAGCTGCTGGGCTGGAGCAGGTGTGTGCTCAGGAAATCTTGGGCAACGCTCCGGAGGCTGCCAGGAGTGACGTGACCGGGAGAGAACAACCTGTTTCTCTCCTTGCCTTGATAGCATCAATCAATTGTTACAGCAACAATTTTCCGTCCATCTGATGTCTGGAACCCCTGGTAAGCCTGAGAAGCCTTGGGACAGGCTTACCCAAGCATCCTTACCCTCCTCTGTCCACACTCTGTCAAACTCTACACTCCGACCCCCAGCTCACACTCCTGTGACAGGCAGCAACAGATTCTGGGGAGGGGGAAGAGACAGTATTTTACAATCTTGAAATAGCAATCAGAAGGAAGACAAAAGCAGGCACATTGCACAGAAAACATGTATTTTCGTTTTACAGGTGATGTATGATGGGGTTTTTTATCAGCAGATCACGTGAGTGAAATTTTCTGTAGCTGCAGGCAGGAAGACAGAAATGGGTAACTTTTACTTTTCGCCATACCTCTCTATTCTTTCTGTCTTCCTTGCTAGAATCATAGGGAAATGAAAAATTAATTAAACCAGTTGAAAAACAGGGAGTTTTAAAAATATGTAAATCTACTAAAAAATACAAACTGTGTAATGTCAAAGCTAAACAGTTTTAGTTTCATCAATTTAACATGTAAGAAAAACATTATGGCAAGGTGGTTTTTTGTTTGTTTGGGTTTTATTGTTGTTGATTTAATATTCCTTAATAATAAATTTAATATTCCTTAATATTCGTGCCAGGTGAAATCACCTGAAGTTTTCGTTATACCATTCTTGTTTGTGTTAAATATTTTCTTCTTATGGGAAGATGGGCACCCAGAAAAGCTCTAAAATACAGGATTATTCCCAAGTGCTGTGGAAGTAAAAATTCCTGTGAAAGCCAGAGAGATCCCACTGCTTACTTACTTTCAGCTCTATCATTAAATAGTATCAGGGAACATCCTTTGTGTGAAGGATGCCAAAACCTTTCCTCTTTTCAGTGCAGCTTGGTGGTTACAGACTCTAGCTGCTAATTTTGTGGACTTTCTCCTAAATAAGGCAAGGAAATAAGGTTGAAACATTTTCCTGCAAGTTATGTTCAATTTAAAATTGTCATATTGCTGTTTTCAGAGTCATTTTCGTCCAGAATTTCTATGTCAGTTGCAGCTTTAGCTTGCACATTGTTTTATCTGCTCCTGTGCCCTCCAAGCATTGACATTTGCACTGAGAGTTTGGTTTCCAATGCATATTTGTCATCCTGGCTTCCTTCACCTGTTTGTTTGCTCGTTAAAATTTGCCATGAAACTTTTTTAGCTGAGCAACTTTTCTGCCATATATACAGAAATATATGTCCACGTCACAAAACTTCAGAAGTGATGGTATTCCAAGTGTTGCTGAAATGCCATTTATGCAATCTGTGCAAAAAAAAACCCCTTATTTTGCGCACAATTTTATCTCGCCATTTGACATGCAAAATTTCTCGGGGGTGTCATGAACTGAATATTTGCATCTCTCTGGTTACCTGGCAGTGTTACAAGTCAGGCTGGAAATCACTTTACTGAAAAAATAAGCCAATACTTTGTGTGGAACAGCACCAATTTGAGCTCCTGGAGTCTGCCCCTGTGCTCTTTTTATTGGTGGTGTTGGTGGAGATACTCAGCTGACGAAGATTGTCCTGTCGAAATTTTCAAGGTACAAGCTGCCTAAACTTTCTTCAATTGAAATCCTCCTTCAAAATTAGTTTCAGTGTTGTGCTGCTCTTTGGGATGGCAAACTGCAGTCTGGGAAGGGAGGGTGGGACACGAGTGTGGAAATTCAGCACACCTGGAAGCCAGTGGAAATTGGGTTGCAGAGTACCTTTAGTAGTTTTAAAAATTCCCCCACAAATTGCACTTGCAATCTCTGGAGGATGTTTGCTTTTCTGTTACTAGGAGCAACATGTTTTATGTACGTAGAACTGACAAGTCCAAAAATGTCGTTTCAGCAATTGTAGCAATTTTTTTTATGTCTCATTTTTCTTATGGGCCTGATTTCTTTCACCTCTGCGGCCCACTGAAGACTTTATAATTGGGAATGTCCTAATGTAGTGATGCAGTTGTGATTATTTAGATTTCCTCCAGCAAAGGACTATGCAGAACTCTTTTTTTTATTATTATTCCATTACTTTTCTGAGTGTTTCAAACATTCACAGAGCTTTAAGACCAGGAGGGGCCATCACGACGGCATAAAGACAGGCTGCAAAATTTCCTCCAGTTCAGCACTGCAATTTGTAATTGGGCAAGGCTGAGCAGATCAGACTGTGCCTATCTTTTTGACAGACAGCCCACTCTGATTTGTAGGCAGTGATGGATGGGGAATTATTTGCAATGGCAGATTACAGGCTGAGGGTAATGACTTTCTCAACTACAGCACCTTGCTCCACATTTTCTTTTTTTGTTGTTGTGTTCCTGGTATGATTTACACCAACAGTTTCACAGCTTAGCCTATGCCTAGGAAATGTCTGATGGTATTTGCAAACGTTCACATGGCTTGTTAGGGCTCTGGGGGACTTTTTGCCCTTGTTATTGTGTCATATATTTCATGGACGGAGGCTAAAATTGTATTTGGGCCTCAAGCCCTGTATGAAAGAATGTTTATTTGCAGTAAGGCTGTGGCATAGCTGTACCATAAATTTGGCCCTGAGGTTCCAAGAGCATTGTTAGAAACACTGTGATCCCAGAAGACACGGTCTTTCTTGCTCTTTTGTGTAAGCTCACTCTTCTGGATTGAGGTGGAACAAACTGCTTTGACAGGATGACTTTGTACCAGCAATCTCTAGGCCAGATGAGATATTATCTCTAATTCTGTAAGCTTTATTCCTAATCACTTGTTATGCCTCCTTTCACAGCCAGCCTGGGGACAGTGAGACCTCTACTCCCTGTTCTGGGCTTTTCTATCTAAAATGTGGTGTTCTTGTGCTTGCTGTGGGTGAGGTCACCGTAGGCAGAGATAGTGTGGGATCATTGCATTGACACACGTTGCTCCATCTCTGTGACAAAATCTCTCTTGATCAGGGCGCTGGGATGGACAGCAGCGAAGAGGAATAATGTCTAACCCTGCCACAGCTGCTTCTTCCCTGCATGTAGCTGAGGATCTTTTCTGTGGCTTTGGGAGGTGCACGATCCCTGCTCATCCAGAGTGGGTGACACCCACCATGGACTGCTCAGAGCTTTGGTTCACTCTCCTGGGATGCCTGACAAGCAGAAACCAGGGCAGGAGCAGCAGCACGACTGCTGACCTGCTCTGTAGTGTTGCTCTCTCTCTGCAGAGTGGAATTCCACAGAGGAGTGCCATTCCCTACGGGGAATAAAACAAGGATTTGCTTCTGGGTCAGGCATTCGGTCTTGAAGGCTTTGCAGGCCTCTTTTTGCATGAGAAGATGGGAAAAGCTCACAGAATAACTAGAATTTAGCAGTGGGAGCAGAGGAACTGTTCAGTAAAAGGAGTGTTGCACAGAGCAGCAGAGGTGCACAAAGTCAATGTGTGACCGTAGAGAGACAACTCACCTGCTGAAAAAACCCAGGGGAGGAAAGAAATGGGGAAATAAGAAGCACCAACAACCTCATCCTTGTGGCCTCCAGTGAATAAATACTTGGTCTAGTTCAGACTGTCAGAAAAGTGGAACCTTTCCAGACAACACAACATGCCAGGATATAGGATGGATTTCAAGGGTGTTTATAGGCGTCAGAGATAAATTTTTGTGGTAGAAATAAAGGAATGAGGGAGCAGAGAGGAGTCAAAAAAGTTTGCACAAGGGGGGTCGTCTGGGCTGGAAAGGCACAGCCTTCATTTCGTGAGGCGCGTGGCCACGTGCTTGGTCACCTCGCTGTTACCGAGCAAAGCTTGGATGCCTGCCTCGAGACAAAGCCTTTCTGCTGAGGGAAAGATCTCTCTGCTCTTGTTCAGGATGTCTGATGCCCCGTGCAGTGAATGCAGGGGTTAAATTACCATTTCAATTATCATTTATATTGGAGGTGGGCTGAATCCTCAGGCAAGGGCGAGGCCAATTGCACTGTGCCCCTGAGAATCCAGGAGTGAGCCCTTTTACCTAGAGAAGGGTGTGTTAAAGAGCGTGAGAAGTGGGCAGGACATATCCCTTCAACTTTATTCAAAGCTGTGTGAAGGAAGAAATCTCCCCAGAGAACTGTTTTTCTTTAGGAGGGACTTCTGAACATCCTCACAAAGGAAGCATGAATTAAAAGAATTTCCCTATACTGACACACTAATGTGCATTTGAGGATATGTTTTCAATTCATAGTGTAAATTAAATTCTTCTTTAAACCATTTCTACTGAAAAAACTCAGAAGACACACATGAAAATCATCTGGTTTTAATTCCCTGTGGACTGGAAATCTGTAAGTGCATAATGTTTTAAGTTTCTTTTTATTGGTTAATCTGTTGGGCCAACTCAGTCTAGTCTAATTTGTACCAAAAACACTGAAATGTACAATTTTGGCATACGTTTGATATGAATTTTCCTTGAAACACAGTGGGTTTTGACCAGGATGCCAAAGAAATTGAATTAATTCAAAATGTGGAAGATTTAGTGGTGAAAGGAAAAAGTAATTGAAAATATTTGCAAAGATTGGCCTTTCCCTCTTCTGTTTCTTGCCTGCCAAAGAACTGGGAATCCCAGCAAACCCTTTCTAAAGGGGACTGTCAGGACAAATCACCCAAAGAAAATACCAAGCACTGCCACCTCCCTGCTCTCTGCCCTTAGCAGAGCTCCAGCAAAGGAAACTCTGGCCTTACCACTTCCTCTTTTAAAATAAAAATAAGCATGCTAGAGGTTTTTTTGAGGCCTCCCAGTGCCCCAAACATGTCTAATTCCTTATGGTACCTAAGAGTCTGGTTTTTTTTATTTATAGATTTTTCTTCCTTAATGTCCTTCACCCCCACTTTTGATTGAATCCCGATGCGTTTACAGGTTTCCTGTGTGGCCTTAAATGGCGTAACTTCTTGGCACTTCAGGTCCCTGCAAAATATGACATTTTTGGCTGCTGCTCACTGCCTGTGCTGCCTGCTTGGAGTGTTTTGTTGCTCAGATCATTTTCCAGGCACGCAGGTATACTCAGGCATCTCATGCCAGGGATCCCACCAGGAGCTGGTGCCGATGACCAAGCTGGTTTTTATTTCTGTGTTTGGGATCTGTAGGGCAGTTAATGTCTCTCTGGAAACTGCAACCTGATGAGAATAATTTCCCGTCTACAGAGAGCAAACCTTGGTCTAAACATACAGATCTGAACCATGCCTTACAAACCAGATCTCGAGGTTGCATGTTTTCAGGAGGCTTCTCTTTTTTTTTCCCCCTCTTTGTTCTTTCTCTTTCTTTTCCTCTTCCTTTATCGCTCTTGCCATTTTTTGTGCTGTCAAAAATCTGACTGTGTGGTTAACGCCGCAATTAATGACACAGGTCGATGATCTGCCCGAGTGTTAAACGCCAGATAAAATATGTAATGAGTGTTTATTTTCTTCGTTTGAACTCAGGGATTATTTTTGTGATTCCCGGCATAAAGATTTGTAAGCTGCCAGACCAACACAGCCATAAACACCTTTGCTTAGACTTTCTACAGTGTGAGAAGCATTAAATAGCATTAAATTCACTTGCCTTTTTCTTGTGATTAAGACAGAATCAGAAATGGACTGGGCGGCCTATCAGGAAATAAATTACTCCCTTTTTAATTGCATTGTCTTTCATGTAAGTTTCATGCTGGCATAACTCTAAAACTAAGTATTTTTATTGCCAGTAAAGTATGTGAGAGGAAGCTCAGGTTCAAAAATATTGCAGGGGAAATTTCACTTCAACATGATACTCTGATTTCAAATGTAGTGCAGCACTTTCCTTTCATTGACAGGTTTATATGGCTGACTCCTTCCTTACCTTATAAATATTTATGGAATAGGCAGTACTTTTTATGTCATTAAGATGAAATTTTTTGGTCATGCTGCCTAATAACTTTTTCATCTCGTATTGTCCTTGGCTCAGGACTCACGCTTTTGTCTGTCTGCCCAGGTCCAGGGCGGGACAGGGCTGTTGTGAAATCAGCAGTGACATTTCAGGGCTGCTAAAGTGAGTGGATTAGAGACATCTGTCAGGCATGGTAATACTGGTTGGATTACCACGAATAATTTAAACCAGGTAGTGACATTTACCAGCACAGCGAATATACTCTCAGTGTTTATTTTGGTAAATCTACTTCACCAAAGAAAAACATGAGGCTTTCTGAGCTAAACTCTCATCCTTGCTTGACTCTAATATTATACCCCGATGAGGGGCAGGTCCAAATTGTTTCCGAATAACTTCAATGACTTTCCTCAAACGTCACTGAATCCAGAAGACTTTGGCACAAACTCTTCTTAGGAGAGTGGAATTCTTAGGAAATATTGGAGTTCTTAGGAAGCTGAGAGTGGGTTTAGATTAAATACTAGGAAAAAATTCTTTACTGAAAGAGAGTGGGTTTAGATTAAATACTAGGAAAAAATTCTTTACTGCGAGGCTCGCAAAGCACAGGTTGTCCCAGTGAATTCCTCATCCCTGGCAGTGTTCCAGGCCAGGTTGGATGGGGCTATGAGCAACCTGGTCTAGAGGAAGGTGTCCCTGCCCATGGCAGAGGGGTTGGAGTGACATGATCTTTAAAGTGCCTTTCACCAAGGCCAAATTTTAGTCAGATTTTAGGTTCTTCTTCTTTTTTATTTTTCTTTTCTTTTTTTCTTTTTTCTTTTTTTTTGAAGCAGCTGTTTTAGCAGTCAAGACAAGCCTTTGCACGCTTAATCTCCTCCTGCATGGGAGCTGATTATGCTGCTACAGACTGTACATTGGAGGAACAGGCTGGGGTGAGCTGAGGACATCAGGGCAGGAGCTTTGAGCCTGGAATGGCTTTTCTTTTCTGCCAGGTTATGGTAAGAATTTACAGAATAAAGCAGACTTCTCAGCATAAATCTGCTGCAGAATTTGGTAGGGTGTTAATTTGGTTAAGTGGGGCAGGAAGACGAGAACAGGGAGGTGGTAACTGAGGAAGTTCATCCTTCTTCTGGCCCACAAATTCCTTGGACAATCCATACATCTACACCCATGCCTTTGCTTTTCTGCATGGTGGGAATTGACTTAAACTTTTAAGTCTTGCTCTTAGGTCGAAGTAGCATGTTTTCATTGCTCCTCACACCTGTGGGGTCATGTTGTAGGTGTACTTGGCAAAGCAATAGGATAATTTACTCTGTCATTGTGTTGGTAAAATAATCTACGCTGGCTTTATAAAGGCACCAGCTTCTGGAGTCCTGCAACAATAGATAGGGTGAGAGACTTATTTTGAGAGGAAATTTTTAAAAAAAGTAACAAAAGGAAGTAAATCGAGTTCTTCTTGTCTCAGCATCCTTGTTGTAAGAATGGTTTCTTATCTCAATCTCTTCCCGAGCCAGCAGGGGTTGCCATGGCCTGAACTGACCATCCACTCACACGGATTAAACAGCACTTCCACAAAATAATCCCAAATGAAACCAGCTGATGTGACAGAGGAAAAGCACACTGCAGCCACAAGTTGGCTGTGGAGCAGGCAGTGATGGCAGGTGCAGCTGCAGATACTGAGCCAGAAGAGATCTGAGATTTGTTCACAGCAGGCTGGTTTCACCCTGAGAACCAGCCCCCACCTGTGAGAACTGAAACATCACAACATAAGGAAAGGAAAATACCTTAAAACTGGCATGAACACTACAAAAACACACACAAAAGAAATTTCCAATTCAGAGGTAGATCAATATTGCTGCTCCGATAGAGAAACAAGACACCCACTTCTCCTACACAGCCTGGAGCTGGAGTTATCACAGAGTGGGAAGAATATTTATACGTATCCTGCAGTCATTTTTAACTCATAGTGCCTTTACATTAGGAAAAAGAGGTAATTCATGGCCACACAGGACCCTTTTCATGCCACTAAAATGAATCAAGAAAGAGAGATCTTGCTCGTAATACACTCAAAGATAATTTTTGCCCTTGGAAAAGCAGTGGAGGGATTGGAGTCTCAGCAATTATTCCTTTCACATACATATGACTAAGATATAACTAAATAAATTACTCTGTATTTCTTTTTCATCTGGTTTCTGAATCTGGGAATTGAGCAACGGACTGCAAGAACTTTTGGCAACAAAAGCAAAGTTTGTTGGTGCATCTGAGTGTTCCCTGTGGCGTTTGCTGGCAAAGGAAGGGTTAAGAAAGGGGTGGCCTCAGTTATGCTCCTGAGCAGCAAAGCTTTTGGGGTGAAAGAAGTAATTTGGATGATCTATCCATAACCTCACAGAGGGATGTCAATGGCTGCACCACATCCAACCCCTGTTACCCATCTGCCTCAAGTGCCACCATCCTGCTTTCCACTGGAGCAGCGAGGATTTTGTGACCTGGCTCAAATGGTCACTGGCAAGCAGAAGTGCCATCCTGGAAAGCAGAGTCATGAGGAGAGCACTATGGGAGGGCCTGGCTGGAGAAAAAAAATGTGTTTTCCACAAACCCTAGGTGGGTATGAAGCAAAGGCCAAGGTTATCCACGTGCAGTCCCAGATTAAAAAATAATAAAAAAAAAATAAGGACAGAGGTACATGAAATTGAACGAGCGTGAAAGGGGAAGTCTGTCCAAACTGTTCTGAGCTTCAGAAAATGAAATAGAAATTGATCTGTGTTTGTCTGCACACTGGCTCAAGAGGTTTGGTTCCGTCCTCATCCTTGCCTTGGAAATCAGCTCCTGCTGCTATCACCAGAGTGGCTTTTATTGACATTTTGCAGGCCTGTTATGAATGTTATGAATGTTTCTCCAATGAGTCAGAAGGGCCATGATCCACCCAAGTGAGGCTAAGAGACTTTCAGGTTGACATCAGAATCTTTAAATTCCTTTAGTTTTTGTCATCTTGTAATAGTTAAATGCAAGGCAGGGAAGAAAGAAAAAAAAACGAAAGAAAGAAAATTGCAAGAATTTTCATAATATCTGGAGAATCATCCAGAATGGAGAGATAGAAACACACTAAAGCTAAGATAGCTGAAGTATCTGTGTGTCACTAAACAATACAAATACTATTAGGAAGTGAAGGGTGAAGATGAACACATCTGCTATGAAGACAGGCTGAGAGAATTGCCCTTTTTACAGGGGAATGTGGTGACAGGACAGGGGGTAATGGCTCTGTGGTGAAAGAGAGGAGGTTTAGATTAAATTTTGAAAGAAATCCTTTGCTGTGAGGGTGGTGAGGTCCTGGCACAGGGGGCCCAGAGAAGTTGTGGCTGTCCCATTCCTGGAAGAGTCCAAGGCCAGGTTGGAGGTCTGAGCAACCTGGCCATGTCAGGGGTTGGAACAAGATGATCTTTAAGATCCTTTCCAATCCAAACCACTCTGTGAGCCTACGAGGTGAAAAAATGTCAAAAAATTGAGTTGCTAGGCCTGCATTAGTGAATCTGACTTCTTTTAGAAACATGGTTTAAGCAACATCACAAACAGGGAAATAAGGGTTTTTAACATAGAATCAGACAGCCTAATTTCTTTCTTGGAAGGGATACTTGTTCACTTCCCAGAAAGCTTTTAACCGGACAGCTCAGCATTTTCTTTCAGACATTAATCCACTGCTGTCAGTACAATTAGACTGACTCAGGTAGGGGAATGTTTTATCAGTTATTCTTCAGGACTTGCACGGAGAATTCACAAGAGCTGGAGATGGGATTTCCAGCTAGCTCAATGTAACTATTGAGTACCAACCACTGCTTCCTCTCAGCTGGAATTACTAAGTGCAATCAAAGTTCGGGCATTCCGTCTCGCTCTCTTTATTAGCTGTTGGATTTAACCACCCGTGGGTGAGGTTTCAGGTGACACACTGAGGTTTGGTGCCATTATGTTTGAGTAATTACAGACAGCTATGTCCCTCCAGGTTATTGGTTTTGCCCCACAGAGCAGCGCCCGTACTCATTGCACAGTCAAAGTAAAGAAATAATCAACAAATTAATTGTAAACTTGTAAAACACAGCCTTTTCCCTTTAATAGAGAGCAGTGTCTATGAAGGCAGTCTTCATTTGCAACGGGGCACTAATATTTTAAAGGAGATGGATAAAAGTAAGATATCACGTTCCTTTTTTTTTGTTTGGGTTTTTTTTGTTGTTGTTGGGTTTTTTTGTGTGTGTTTTTTTTTTTTCCCCAATACTCTTCTGAAAGAGACTTAAGCTCCAGAAGCACCTGGAAGGTAAAGGTTTGAGGACAGGGAGCTTTTCAACAGGGTGCCAGATCCCGAGCATCTGTAAATCAGAAGGACTGGACGTCTTTCAGCATGTCTGTGCTTCTTTACACTCTTCCCACATAAATATCCAAAAGCTTCCAGAACAAAAGCTCTGGTCTCAGAGACATGTGCTTAACTTCAAACACTTCTCAAGTGTTGTCTTGTTCAGGAATACTTTTTTCCCCCGAAAGTGAAGCTACCTTTTTTCAGGAGGGGTTTGGTGGTGATATGTTCCTCTACTGTCAAACAAAACAAGCTCAGGAAAAACCAGGAGATGTCAAACAGATATAACTCTTGATAACAGATCTAACTCTTGATAACAGACAAACTTGATGTATTCGGAGCAAAACCTAATCTTTTGATTTTGATATTCGGTTGAATTCTAAGGAATTCAGGGAAGATTTGTTGGCGGGACCTCTGATGAGCCCATCATAGGTGATAAGAGAGGACCTTTCGAACATCAGCCCACCTGTGCTGTTCTCAGCTCTGCTGCTTAGCAGTGTTGTAAAGAATTCAGTGCTGAAAAAGAGATGCAAAGACAAGAAAAATGCCCATTGTGAGGTGGAGGTGTGAAACACCAAAATATCATTAAAAGAAAAAGCCCTACAAATTAGCATGGATGGAAGACAGCATTTCACCCAACCAGCTGCAAGATAAAAAACATGTCTGAAAGCAGGTAAAATCAGGAAAAGTTGCTTGAAAAAAAGGAAATAGTAAAGACAGATTTTCCAGCAAAAATGATAATTTCTTCCCTTGATTCATTTTTCTTTTTTCTTTCCTTTCTGGTTGCTTGGATCTTTGGAAAAGGTCCAGGCTTTGGGCAGTTAATTTCTTTCAGCAGTGTAAAGATAGTGGAGCAGACAGAAGAGCTATCAGCAAGGAGCTGGACAAGTGACAGGGCCCCTCCCCGTCTCTGGATCAGGCAGAGATATTTCCATGGATTGCTTTTTTCCCAATAGTAAGAGTTCTTTGCACTTCCATGGGCCTTTTATGAGCTAACTGCCAAGGGTTCATGAATATAAAATGCTTTGCAAATGGGGCAGAAACGAGGGAAGAATAATGTTGGGATGAGGGTGGGGACAGCTCCTCCAGAACATC
Source organism: Struthidea cinerea (assembly GCA_013397865.1). NCBI lineage: Eukaryota > Metazoa > Chordata > Aves > Passeriformes > Corcoracidae > Struthidea > Struthidea cinerea. Next base: position 116,146 of record VZTI01010897.1, read on the forward strand.
TTTCTCTATTTAACATCCCACCTCCCCTCAAAACCCTGGCTTCCCCGTAAACTAAATTGTCAGAGCTCCTCATCCCAACGCATCTAACAAGTGCCAGTTTGTACCTCTGGTTTTGTCCATCACTTTTCCCTGCAGACAGGTGAAGAGAAGAGAGGGGTCTTTGCCAGTCAGTGCAGCTTTCTTGGAGCCCAGGAGAAAGCTGAGAAAGGCTGAGACACATCCTGCTGGCTCAGGCTGAGTTAGCACAGGACACTGGTCCTGCAGAGCCCTGTTTCCACTGCTGAGACCTTGCCAGGGAGCCAGCACCGTGCTCTGTCTGTGAGCTTGGCACCTCTCCTCTGCTCAGACAGGTGGTGGGAGAGATTGAAGATGCCGAGGAGATGGCTTGGAACCAAGGACCCCACCCACCACGGAGGGATCCACTCCCTCCACAGCTCCGGGGCTGGGTTCCTGCAAGCTGTGCTGCAGCAGAGCTGCTCCAAGCACCTGGAGGGAGGAGGGTGTGAGGCTGTGTTCCTGCCTCCAAGGCTGGTGCAGCAGCGTTTGGAAAGTGTAACTCCTCAAAGGCAGTGGGGTTTTGGTCACCCCAGTGTCCCCCAGAGTGGTTGTGCTGAGACCTGATCTCACTAAAACCCTGCACTCCCTCTCTGGGGAATTTTCCCTTTAATTAAAGGTATCTCAAGGTAAAATGGACAGCTGTGCCATGGGACCAAATGGCCCTCATGTGCATTTTGTGTCACTCCATGCTGCTTTCACCCCTGCTAAGCCCGGCCTGAGCCAGGGCTGAGATTTTAGTCAGAGGCAAACACAAATAACCCCCTCCCTGACCTTAAGTGGATCAATAATAGGAAGTGCTCTGTTATCTTCCTCAAACCTTCCACCCAGTTTTGGATCTGAGCTAGCTGCCTCTACAGCAGCAACACTTGTTTCTCCCCGTGTCAGACCTCCTTGAAAAATGGGAAGATAAATGAGTTGTGGTCTTGTAATATACAGTTCAAGGACGAGTTCCACGTGGTTTGGGCAAGGGAAAAGAGCTCGTGGATTAGTTTCCAAGGCAGAGCACTGGCCCACTACAGCACTTTAAATAAATCATCCTGTATAATTGCTACCACCCATCAGTTTGCTGAGATTAAAGAAGAGAGATATTGACAGTATGTTTATAATAGGAGTCTTGGTGTCCAGTAACACATAGCACTGCATATTCTGGTTTGTGCCAAGTCTCTGTAAGCAGGACAAAGACAAAATTATGCTTTTCACTTTTGTTTTAACACTTACCTCTGGTTTGGCTGCTTTTCTGATGGACACATCTATTGTGATACAGAAAATCTTAACATTTTTTGGTCGCCTTTATTTTTCTGCTAGGCTCGGTGTTGGTAATTTCTAATCTGAACTCTCTGAAAACAATGACCTTTGCTGCCTTTGATGGGTTTTTGAGCAGTCTGACCAAAATTACCAGAATGTTACTCATAAGTATAGACTCTCAAGACTGTGTGTATCTAAGGCTAAAATCAAGTCCAGTGTTTGTAGGTTCTCTAGGGAAAATTTTAGACCTTTATGTTCAGAACAAATACGATTTTATGGGTAATTAGAGATGGGATAATCCAGTGTAGTTTTGTGTTTCACTAACTCATCTGAGTCTCTTAAAAACAAAATGTCCCAAAGAAACAAATCCCTTTATTTTCTTTTTTGCCATGGAAAAATACTATTCAGATGAACGCAGTAAAAATGTTTTATTTTCTATTTTGATTCTTTAAAAAGAACTCTGTGATACGGTTTGTTATGGTCGAAAGTAGTAACTTCCTTTCAAAACATAAATTCCTGCTGCTGTTGCTTTATCTAAAGAAGTTTATTACACTTTTGTATGGTCTCTTTTCAGAGCCTTGACTTCCCAGAAATGCCACATTCTTTCAAGCAAGGAAGTTCGTTCTTATATTCTCATGGAGATCAGGCTGGTAGACTATTTCCAGCAACTGGTTTTGAATCCCTATACGACCGGGGGAAGGAGCTCAATCTCTGTCTGATGTCTTTCCCTTGCTGAAAACATTCCAGGGCTGTCAGCGCTAACGGCCTGCCGTGAACTCCCCATCAAAAGGAGCATCCAGGATGAAGTGGATCCTGCTCCACACACAGAAGGGTGTTCTTCTGGAACTAAGTTCCAGAGGGCCGGGGTAACCCTAACCTAACCCTACTCCGAAAACTAACCCCAACCCTAACAGTAACCCTAACCCTAACCCGAACCCTAACCCTAACCCGAACCCTAACCCTAACCCGAACCCTAACCCTAACCCGAACCCTAACCCTAACCCGAACCCTAACCCTAACCCGAACCCTAACCCTAACCCGAACCCTAACCCTAACCCGAACCCTAACCCTAACCCTGGAAGTAAGTTCGAAAAGGCCGGTGTAAACCTAACCTAACCCTACCCCGAAAACTAAACCCAACCCTAACACTAACAGTAACCCTAACCCTAACCCTAACCCTAACCCTAACCCTAACCCTAACCCTAACTCCAACCCTAACCCCAACCCTAAACCGAACCATGATACGAAAACAAAACCCGAACCCTAAACCCTAACTATAAACCAAACCATAAACCTAACACTAACCCTAAACCTAACGCCAGCCCTAACCCTAACCCCTAACCCTAACCCTAACCCTAACCCTAACCCTAACCCCTAACCTTAACCTCTAACACCTAACCCTAACCTCTAACTCTAACACCTAACACCAACCATAACCATAATCATAACCCTAACTCTAACACTAACCCCTAACCCTAACCCTAACCCCTAACCCTAACCCTCCTCCCAATTCCCCACTCTTTACTTGAATTAGAACTTGGTTGTTTCTCCCCCTGATTTTTTCTATCACTGTTACCTTCAGGTGTTTCTCTTTCTTCAATATCTCTTCCACCCAAAAGGAAGCGGGAAGGGTAAAGCATTGGAAAAGATGAAAGTAGGGGAGCAATTTGAATATCTATTTTTTAAAAATTCGTTTTAATACATTTCTCCTGTTTCCTCAAGCACTTGGAGGACTTTCTCCCTTTAATTTTATTGAAGCTACCGATGTAAAAAAATAATTTAAAGTGTGCCCTCAGCCCCTTCTGAATGCGCTGTTTACGCTGCCTTTGCAACTCAGGCTCTGCTTATGGGGGCTGACTGGAGTTGTACCCACAAACGATCATGATTTCACTGAACTTTCCTCTTCTGGACTCTGACGTCGTATAGAGCCACCTTTAAATAAGACAATGGACGAAATGTGAGCATCCTGATGAAGCAAAACCCCATGACACAGACCTTTCTCCTTCAGGCTGAAGATGGAGCGGCACTAAGGAATAACTACTGAACAAATTCCTTGCTTTGAAACCAAATCCCCGTGGTGGTGGAGGACTGGTGTTGACGAGATTATTCTTACATCCAGAGCAGAATTCCTTGTCAGAAACCAAGCACAGAGTCCCCCAGACTCTTCATGGCGCTTCATCTTGCCTTGTGCCGTGCAGTTCTAAGGCAGAACTCTGATTTTGGGCTAAATAAGTCACGCTTGGCTCGTATTCATCTAGGGGAACCCAGGGCTACAAGAGCAGGCCTCTGTCCTGCAAAAGATGTCCCTGCTTGGGTACCTATTGATCCTGCCCCATCCAGGTGGGCATTTTTGTCCCCTGATGCCTCACAGAAAGGCTTGAAGGCTCTTCAGTGGGTCCTGTTGTTGAAGGGGTTATTTCCAAGGGATAGGGAACAGAGCGGAAGAGAGAAGGGACCCAACTCTGCCGTGCCAAGACAAAAGAAGCAGTGACAAAATAGGACAGTCAGGCTGTAAAAATAGTATTTTCCATAGTTTGCAGCTGGCTAGGTGGGGAAAAACAAGGCTTAGCAGGAATTGAGACGAGCAGAAATTGGGCACGTGGTCTGATTTAAGCCAAAGGCTGTGAGTGATATTCAATCCTTATATTATAAGCAGAGAAATTCTGACACGACTTAGATCTGAAACTGGTCAATCGCACGGATGTCCCCCAGTTCCTACCAACAAATCAACAGCTTGGGGTTTTTAGATTGCTTTTAATTATCCATGAAATCGACTTTTTTTTTTTTTCTTTTATTTCTAATTTATTGTCCAGTTCTACAACTGAAATTTTGATTCATCCATAAAAGTAATTGTTCCTAGGGATAGCTTTATCGGTTCTCAGTTGCTTTTGTGGTTAAACTGCAATTTTCCTGTAAAGTATGTTTTAAGTCTCACCTCCCGGAGACAATGCTCTGCGAAAACAAACACTTTAGAACCAGCAGGGAAACATTTCTTAAACATGCTGTGTAGCCGATGAGAATGTGCCTCTGCTCTGGGAAGTGGCAGAAAAATCTCTGTGAGGGACTGGGGAGAGAGAAGAGGGAAAAACTCCAGAAGACAGTGGTCACTAACAGGATGACTAAGTAGCTTTTCTAAGGTTTGCCACATGCTTTTTGTAAAACCATAAAAAATGGCTTTGTGGTGAGCCCAGCTTGCAATCTAGTCAAAAAATAAAAGTGGTCACTCTTTCAAGGCTCCCTGTAACTCCAGCAGCTGCAGACAAACTTAAAACCAGGCAGCAGAAGAAGGGGGAAAAAAAAATCCAACTCTTGTCCAGACTTTCTATATTTGGTTGAAGTTTTCCAACCAGGGACTTGGCAGATGACACATATTCCACGAGCTTCCTGAGAGAGGCTGGGGAGAGGGAAGAGACTTGTTGCATTCGTGATGCCTGCCACGAACATGAGAAAAGATCATTAAGGCTTTAAAGACAAAGATAATCTTCAGAGCCAAATGTGAATGGAGAAGGGACCACCAGGGCAATCTCACCTGGACAAAGGTGGAGGGGACAGACAGGATGCATTAGTATTTGGCAAGGGCTTCAGCTCCTGCCGTAGCTTCCTCGCAGGCAAATCCTTTGGGTCCTGAATGCTCCATGGCAGCAGTTTTCCACCTCAACCCTCCTCCAGACTTTTCAGGCTGTTTTGCTAGATCACCGCCAAGCACAGAACTGTGGTCTGGATCTTACCGGGTGTGGCCTGCATTTGCAAAGAGGAGGGTCAGCACTGGATGAGCAATGAAAACGTTCCTCTGGGCTCCTGCTCTGGTCCTGCCTTCCTGAAAAAGCTGATGCCATGTGCATCGGTGTCGTATTGTGACCAAAGCACAGCACAGTTCCGGAGTGGGCACTCGTGGAGTGGTGGTGAATATGGTATAAAAATTATATTCAGGCTGGGTAAACTTACATTCTGTGTTTTTCTGAGTAGTTTTCATCTCCCAAATCCTTGTATTTTGCATGTTCTGGCCAGTTATCTATTGAAGTCAGCACCAAAATTGCCATTGACTTCAAAAGGAGAGAAATACAAGACCACAATCTCCTGCAAGAATTTTTACACCTGGATTTGCAGAGACTGACCTGTGCTAGGAGACACTTTCTGTGATGGGTTCAAATAGTATGGAGGTGAATTCACATTGAAAGAATGAACAACATGGTGGTGCCTCATGAAAACTGAACAAGGGACTCCTCTGGACAAACCATTTTGGGGGGTCCCTGAGGGATAAGCCCCAATATCCATTGTTGGGAACGGCAGAGACAGAGCTGTGACCACCTGTAGTGAGAAGTGGACAGTGATTTTTCATGTTAAAGGGTATCTTTTGTTTAGTATTTTATCACTTTTTTTGGGTTGCCTGGGGACTAGATTATCTCAGCTATGCTTTTTCCCATATTTCTGCACGGAGGGCCCTGACCTGTGAATGTGCTGTTAAAGTTTATCTCACACCACGTTGGGAACAGGCAGCTGCAAGTGAGATGTTCCCCTGAGCACTGGATGCTTTGCAGACCACCGTGCCTTGTGCCCTGCTTCATCAGGCATGGTTTATCTTCAGAGGATCCTTCAGTGCTGAGTCAACAAGGGCAGGACAATTTCTGTTTGTGGTCCCCTGTTTGCAAAGATAATTTCAGATGTTTCTGATTGCACCGTCGATTTCCAGCATTAGTGGAAGGAGTGCAAGTCATCCTGTACATGTGTATTGTCCAGGTTCCTTGGGGGTGTAAAAGTGGGTGAGGAGGAACCTTTCCAAGGTAGCAAGCATGTAACCTTCATGTGTTATCTTCGGGATTCAGGTCTCTGTAGGAACAGCGCTAGAAAGTGCTTCAAGGAAAGTACATCAACCTTTGGGCCAAATATTCAGCCATGTGATGATCAAGGTCCTGACTGTTAAAAGTACACTCTGGAAAACACAGGTCCTGTGCTATATGTGAAAGGCAATAATTATTTGTTTCCCTTGCAGACCCAGATGCTTTAAGTTAAGTGGGGGGAAAAAAAAAAAGTTTATTTCTAATTTCAAATAAAGAGTCTGTGTGCTGACAGACATTCAATCTGTAGCTGAAACTAGGGTTTGGGTTGGTTTTTTTTACATCACTTGCAGCCAACAGCAGGACATGCTCTTCTGCAGGCTTATGCTACCATCCTGATGTCGCTTATCTCAGACAATGCAATGCAAAATGAAAATGAAAGACAACATCTGGAAGAGGTGGAACAGTGCCTAGATGACCAATTAAAATTTTTCTGTGGTAAAATAGGCAGTTTCAGGCTGATGAATTTGTAAACTCTTTGGTATCCTCTTTAGGGAAAAACTGAGAATGTGTTGTTGAGCTTAACATATTGTACAAGACTTGCTTCTCCAGAAGTCAGGTGATCAGGCTTATACTTGGAAATTATCTGAATGAAATCTCATCTGAACATTTTGTGCTTTTGCACATGCCAATTTAAGTGTGAGATCATAATTTTTTTCCCCTCGTAATTTTATTTCAATTATTTAAAGATGGGGTTTTCCAGGATGACATTTGGCATACACAGATTTTCTGTCTGCACCTGTATTGCATGGATAAAAGATCCCAGAGAGACCCTATCCTACTGCCTGTGATGCAGAAAACCTCTGAGACATAAACTACATTTTAGAGAATTGCCAGCAAATAGTGGGGAGATTATTCTTCCATTTAAGATTAAGTAAATGCCTACATTTTTACAGCACTAAGTACAACCAAACAGTCATTTCATCCTGAGGTTTTGTCTTAGGCTTTCTTCCCAAAACCCTGGGCAGTATTGCTGGGAAAATGTACTGTGACTGGTTTGTCAAAAGATTAATGTGTAAGGCAGGGTATCTTGGAAAGCTTTACCCTTTTTTAAAAAAATAAATATTTTCAAAAAATAACTTTATATGGTAATTTGGAGCAGATTATTTAACCGGCAAGTGTTGCAAATGTCTTCTGTTTTCTCTGTTCTGAAGAAAATTGTGAAATTTGACTGACTAGTCAGTTCCTGTTTCCCTTTTTACAAAAATCTATTCTCATTTCAATTTCTCCTTTGAGGCTTTGTATGAACTGTATACCCACACGGAACTTTGCATGCACTTTGTACTGAAAAGGCCACCTCAGGTTGTTAGTGTGCATTTAAAAACCTTGACATGAGAACTCTGATGCTTTTTAAACCTCACAGAGCTCAGAAATGAGGCACGAACACGTGAAACCCCACATATGAACACCAGGCTTTTCACGGCGCTGCTCGCTATCTGTCTGGGAGGGAAAAGCTTTCCTGCACACATGCTTAAATATTTGCTTTCACATGAGGCAATTAGTCATTGTTCGAGAGAAGGGAAAAAAAATTGGTACATGCTGTAGGCAAATAATTGCAGATATTTAAACTAAAACCTGAGAAGGAGAAGCCAAGAATAGCTCTGCAGATAAGCAGTGAGAAGGGTTTTGCCCTGCTCCCTCCAAGTCAGGCTAGGGCTGTCCAAACAGTCCAATTTAAACATGCACTTTCAGATTGAACTGTCCTTGCTTTTTGCTTTATCCTTGCTTATTATCTTTATTGGTTGGAAACATCTCAGTCATATCTGTATATCATTTTTTTGTATTAAAATCGCTGCACATTGTATAGATTTCCAGCTTTGCCAGGGTGCTGAAAGGAACAGGAAAGTGGTTTAAATCAGAGAGGAGGGTTGTGTTGTGGTTAAAACACTGCACAAGGCAACCTGGGCACAGTCTCTGTCTGTGGCCAAACTGTGCAGCATCATCTCTACAAAACCTGTGTTATCTGGTCTAGACGGTACTTTCAATCTTATTAATTTTATGGCTTGAGCCATCAGCATCCATGCTGCCTGAGAAGCAAGGCTGGAGATGAAATCTCCTGCTCAGTTTGAAAAATGCAGAACTGAATCTAACATTTCCCTGCTCTCCCATTTTCTTCTTGTTTCAGTAGAGTTACTCTGAATCTCGAGTTTTCCTTTTTGCCACAGCTGCCTGATGCCTTCCTTCACTGGACGAGCTGCTGGTTCTCTGCAGCTGCTCGAATTCAAGTGTTTGGGCAAGATCTTCGTGTGAGTGCCACTACCCTCTGCAGCCGAGCAGTTGGCATTTTGGGAGAAGCATGCTTAGGCAGCACCATTTCTCAGCTGAGTGCCTCTCCAGAGAGCAAGAGCAGTGGGTACTCCCTGACTGTCTTTTGAGAGGTTTTTAGGCAGTGTCATGAAGGAAGGATTGCAATGATGGAGGAGTAAGAAACCTTTCCTTTAGAGGCTTGAAGAATCAAGAAGCTGTGTAAGAAAGATCCTGCAGAATGAAGCAGAACACAGTTTCTTTTTCTAAGCCAGACAGCTTAGAAGTGGAGAAGCAGACTCTGGGGCACAGCTGACCTCTTCAGGGCAAGAAGTAGCGACATGAGAGGAGTGAGAGGATGCTGAAATTAATCCATTTAGCCCAGCATTGTGGGAGGTGGCTCCACTTCAGCTGCTACAGCTGTAGGCTCCTGGGCAGAGCCTGTCAGCTTGCTTTCAAATTATGACAAGCTGCTCCACTTCCAGGAAGGACAGGATCCTGAATCACAAATCTCACTTGCTCAGGAGAGCCCTTGCCTCCATCCCTGCTAGACACAGCTCAGCTGGAGAGGCTCCCTCTCAGTGCATTCAGATAGATGGCAGCTTTGACAAATTCCACTCCCAAACATATTCCGTCAAGCAGTCATTGGGGCTTGGGGCCACAACTCGCCTTGACACAGGAGACAGTGCTCCAGAGAGGAGGAGCAGTTGCAGTGGAGGATGTGGGCACAAAAGAGTGAAGGAAAAAGGCAAGACACAGCTCAGGAAATGCCTTTTGGAGCAGACATTGCCAAAGCTCAGCTCAGGGCACAGACATACAAGTGCTGAGCCCACTAGGGAAAGATAAGAGATTGCCAAAGCTTGCAGCACACTGAACACACATCCTGGCTCCAGCTGGAGGTGTCTGCTCAAAAAAAGGCCCTGATGGCTAACAGGAGCTGTCTGTAGATGTGCCTTTTTCACTGTGAAGGGCAAGGCCTTTTATTTTGTCCAAGGCAGTGGCAGATGCCAGCGCTGAGGGGGGAAATGCCTCAGACTCTTGTAGGAACTGGGCTCCCTGACCACTCACTCTCTCTCACAGGAAAGAAAATCTAGGCTGTGGCAGTGGTTGCCTGCCAGTCTTGAGCACGCCATATTTTGTCAGAGTACGCTGGAAACGTGATGCCTGGGGCAGAAATCATGAGTGCCTGACTGAGAGGCTAATGATCCATAAGCTTTTCTTTGGAGCTCTGAGAAGGAAGTGTGTGTCATAACACAGAATATGGGGCTGCTCTCACCGTGTCCTTCCCTTCATCTGGATCGTAAGACAGCTACATTAAAGGTATGGAAATTTGGCAGAAAATAAACCCCTTTGCTTTCCAGCTGGTCCTCAGAGACCGGAGGGCTGGTTGCTGCTGGGCTCAATTTCTGATAATAACCAATTCGGCACTAGAAGTCTGGTCATATTCAACAAGAACCCGTGGGATCACAGATTCACAAATAATGCAATTTACTGAAGCAACAGAAATAGATTCGGAATTGTCATCGAGAAATTAAGTAGCTGTGATAGAGCTCTAATAATAAAAATATTGTATAATGATATGTCATAATAAAAACCGTACCCAGAAGCTTAACAGGAAGGTGCCCTCACTTGGGAGGAAGGAGAGAAGAGCAGCCTGTCAACTTTTTGGTCTTTTGGGTCTTCCTCCTAACTACGTAAAATTCCTGCACTCCTTATTTATAGCCCAATCTTATTCCCCCTCCTCCTTCTTACATATAACAAGATCCGGGTGGAGAGTTGAGGAATAAAGTCATATATGTGGTGGCATGTACTTAATTAAGCTTATTATCATATTTAGGGATGTATTATAATATTTAAATTACCCTTAATCAGTCAAAAGTCACTTTTTCTGGCCATGCTGTCCTTAAAATTTCCAGTTACATGTATTTGTTCCACTCTATTTCATTTTGCAGAGCCCTGTGTCCATCAACAAGGTCTTTGGCTCTGCTTGCGCTCAGGATGGGTTCACGAGCCATCCTGTCCCTGCAGAAGTGTTTATTGCCACAGACACAGCATCACACTAATCACAATCACATATGGCTTCTGGTTCTGGCTTGTTTCAGGCTGGCCCAGGGCCTTGACAGAGTGTGCTTGTGCCTCTCTGTGATAGGCTTAATTTTAAGACTCAACCTGTCACCCCAGTGAAGTGGTGACAAGGAGGAAGTCACATCTCCTCTGTAGGTTGTGATGTGGCTGCACAGGGACATGTGCCACCTTTCCTGTCTGCTTTGTGGGTAAATTGTGGCCTTCACGCTGTGCTTGCCTCAGAGCTGCTAATGAAAGAGCTGATTGTCATCATGTTATACGTTTTTGAGGCCACAGGAACCAGGACAAGAGAGGCGGCAATGCCCATTGCCCTTGTTGTCTGCATTATCTCAGACCCGTGTCCAGGAACAGTCACACTGGTGGGAAATCCCTGGTGTGAGTCATTCTGGCAGGATAAATACCGTCATGCATGTGTGGCTGCAAAAAAGAGGAGTGAGTTGCAGACGAAACCTGTCCCCCCATTCATTTGACTTGTTGCGGATGGATGGCACGGAATGAGTCCGATTTTGGGTGTCAGCCAGGACAAGGGGCTGCCAGCTTGTCTTCCTGTTCTGGGACTCCACACAGAACAAGCACTGCTGTTTGGAGGTAGGGCAAAAGAAACAAAATCCTTGCCCACTTCGTGCTTTTCAGCTGCTTATTTCCAAGGGAAGTCGGGAGAATAGTGTGCTTGTTATTCAGCTGGTCGTTCCCTTTGTGTTATTCGTGCTGCTGGGTGTTTGCAGTCCTCATTTTCTGGAGGGGAGATGTAAACTTTGGCCACTCCCTCTTAAAAGTCTGCCTGGTGCAATGGAAAGTCATCACAAAAGTACCCAGGAGAGCTTGCCCCGGGTACCAGGGCTTTGTGTTACCTCGTATGCATTCTTCTCTGCCCTCAGGGTCACCCGTGGGGAGTGGCTGGTGCTGACAAATCTCATTTCCCTCTGGCTTTCCTGGTGCTTGCCTGGGCTCCATAAATCAAACAGAGAAGCTCTTGCTTTAGGGCTCTGCCTGGTACTGTTGCTGTCACTGGCATGCCTGATCTCAGAGCAGTTCCCCGTGTGGACTCAAAAAAATATTTTCTCCTGATCAAAGAGTTTCAGTGCTCAGGTCTCATCTGAGGGGGTCTGAAGAACAAATATTGGAGAGATTTTAGGTCACCAGCATGGCAGTGAAGAGCCAGTCCACAGAGAAGGAGTGGATTCTGGCTCATCCTGCCTGTGCTGCCTCTTTTCTTCACCAGCCTCATGCATGCTTTTGTGTTCTGGGAAATGCACATCACTCCTGCTCCTGAGCAGCCCTTCTCTGTCACACCACGTTCTCTGCCTCACCCCTCAGAAAAATCATGGCCATGAGTAAAGAAGCAAGCTTCAGGTGCCCTTTTCTTGGGACTTTGCTTTTGGATCTCAGCTTGACTCCTTTCCTGTCTGCAAGAAAAGAAGGAAATGGTGAAAATAAGGAGGTAACAGGTGAAGGAGATGTGAACCCACTGGGCAGAAATAAAGAGAAGATGCTTCAGCAACCTGGATGCTACTAGCTGAACACAGAAAAACTGGCTTGTGGGCACTGAACACCCAGAAAATTCCCTGAAAAAGACAAATGGCATCACAGGCCCCACAGATAATCTGAACTCTTGTTTTACTGTGGACTTGTCTTCCAAACATGTGCATGTTACTACCAAGGAGGAAAGGGAACGAGAAGGAAAAAAAAGTGAATGTGAAAGTGAAAAGCAGAATTCCTGTCCCAGAATACATCTGAGATGGTTGGAAAAGATTGGCAGGAAAAACAGTATCTGACAGCACGACAGAAAATATAATTTCTATCACATGGGAAATTTTAATATGAATTTCAACCTTGCTGTTTTATGGAAGCATCTAATTTCAAACTTACTTGTGCCTTGGTTTTTTAATGATCAAAATGCCTTATTTTGTCAAAACTGAAAGATTGTTTACCTCATATTATGGCATTTCAAAACAAAACGGGTAATCAAGATGCAGTAAAGGAAGATGCGAAAAGAAAAAAGTTGAAAAAGAAAAATTCTTGTGTTGTTCTTTGAATTATTTCAATTCTCTGACAGAAATTGACATGCATCAATGAACTGCATGACTCATGTGCAAGCAGCATTAATAAACTGACAGATTTTCTGCTGAAAATTTTTCAGACAGGTTCAAAGTACCTTTTCCCTGGCATCTCACCTGTGTTGGGTCTCTTACACTTTCAGCCCAAGAGATTGGTACAGATGTATATGAAACATGTGGCTGGTAATAAGAAAGAAGATGAAAAACTTCAGAAATTCCTGTCCAAAAAGAGCAACAAGTTTCTGGGAAAAAAAAAAAAAAGAAATATGAGTGGGCAGCTTCAGTTTTGTAATAAATAACTCTGCCCAATTCGAGAATTAACAAGTATAAAATTTATTTCGTGTCCGAGAGTTTGTACACGCAATGCCACGATCGAAAAGGAGACAGTGCCAAGCCCGGGATTGGAACTGGGTGAACCTAGGTCTGACCTCTATCGCATCAGACCTCCCTCTGTTCACGCTAGCTGCTTCCAGCAGCTTGCTTATATACAGTTTTTCCAGAGAGTCTGGATCCTGGGTATTATTGTTGCCACTCAGCATATTCATGGAGCTTGCCATTCATGAAACTGAGGTGGACAAAGCGCATCCTGCTCTTGATTAATCTCTCATCCCCAGAGGATGTTATCTGATGGTTGGTGATGTTCCATATCTCGGTTCTCCATCCGGTCGTTAACGCCTGAGCAGGGAGGAGATTTTCGGAGATGGGAGATCAGCTCTGCCGGGAAGTCCTCCTTGAAGATGCAGATCTCGGGAGCCAGTCCTGATGGGCCATCAGCCCTCTGTGGCTCTGTTTTTGGGATGTAAATCTGTTCCTGGCCAAGGTTATGTTTTCCTCTGGGCATAGCTCTGGTTGTGTCTTTTTAAACTGGTCATAACTTAACTTAACTTTAACATATTTCGATATATTACATATTTCGGCACGAATTTCCCTCTTTTATTTATAACAGTTTCTTCTCTTTTCCAAGACCGAAATTTTTTTGAATATTTCTGTTTGAGTAGATTACTTACCACTTCTAAGGGTGGGTGGGTGGCCCAGAACAGCCTCGGTGGGAGTGTTGTGGCTGGAGGAACCTGAAATGCAGCCATCTGCCACACTTTCTTAGCAGGCTTTGCATTTGTATTGGTGATGGGACAACCTCCTGGAGGGGCAAGCAGGAGCAAATAAAGGCTCGGCATTTCCTGGGATTTCAGAATTTCTATTTACACAAGCTTCCTTCAAAACCTTGAAGGAGAGAAAGGTGTAACAAGAAATTATCCGATGTGTGCACACGTGCACGTGTTTGTGAACCTGCCTGCTCACCTGAAGAAATATTTCCTTTGTCAAAAGCTTTTTTCCACTTCTTTTCACCTGCCCGTTGTGTGAGAGTCACCCCAGGTTTAGCTGATGGCATTTCCATTCACTTTTAGGCAGGCAAAATCCACAGAAATCATAACAACCAGCAGGAATGAAAAAAAAAGGGACACTCGGGGACACCACGAACCCATGGAATGTGGTGGTTATTTAACTTTCTTTCAGCGCGCACTGGAAACCACTTCTGTCACAAGAAGGCATTTGCAGAAGGTGGCTGGATGTCTCTCTGTGTTTGAATAAGCTGACAGGATTTTCTGCAGGCATATGTAACTACGTGGCTTACGCAAAGTTTTGTGCTCATTCAGCCGCGGTAGCTGGAGGTGTGATTGTTTTACCAACAGAGAGACACTCACACAACATTTGTCGGTCATAAATACACATTAAAAGGAGCACAACATCCTGACGTGGGGCCCCTGGGCATGGGTAGAGTTTGCCTCCACTCAGTCACTGCTTGAATGACAGAGTGAGAATATTCTGAATGCAAACTCAGAATATTCCGAGATTATCTGAGTGCAAATTCCTCTTCCTCAATGAGGATCCCTGCAAAACACCCCGTGTCTGCCTGCCAGATGCACTCCAAACCTGGAGGGGACAATGTGCCCCGGTGTTCAGAGCCAGTGTGAACCCTACAAATAAAAGAAGGCTTGAAACAGGATTGTCAGCAGCGGCATTCTGCTGCCATGAATCATAACGCTGTGTCAGAAAAACTTGGAGGAGAAGGGAGGAAGGATGGCAGGGAGGAAACACACTTTTCCTTCTCTTCCAAAAAGCCAAATGGAACAAAAGGGAAAGGAGAACTTTCCCTGAAGCTTTAGTGAAGTATTTCATTTTAGCAGAATAAAAGAATTTTCATGAGATTGTTTTGATGGATGGAAAGGGCAAAGGTTGCAACCTGCGGCGGAATTTCACTCTGAGCAGTTGGGACGCAGGGTGAGCATCTCAGAAGGATGAGACAACTAGTATTAAATTCATTTAATGCAGGATGGCTATCTGGGAAGAAAATCTATTTACAGGTCATCTTTGTGCCTTAATTCCCAGTGCATACAGGAGATGACTATGCTTGAACAGGGTTGTGTTGGGGAGCAACTGCTTGATTTTTGGCATATTCTCAGATATTTCATGGCTGGGAATGATGCACTGGGTAAAAGGATCTGGTGTACGCCATTATCCTGATGATGTATTTCAGATAGTGTGACTTTTCTAAATGATGAATACTATGCTAAGTCAGACCAAAGGCTTTTTGCAGCTTGGATATTTTTGTCCTGATGCTGTAAGTACCAGGAATTTAATGAAAACTCCCACAAAACCATTGTAAAAACATCCCTTTCCTAACATGCCTTATTTTCTGTTGGTTTTAAGGCATCAGTCTCCAAAGTCACTGCCAGTTTATTGAGGCTGATACCCACTGACAAAATTATTCCCTCCAAATTAGTATATTCCCTTGTCCATAGCCACTGATGAACTTATTCCCTCCAAATCTGCATATTTCCTTTTAAATCCATTAAATTTTTTGGCCGAGGGCACTGCAGTTTGAGAAGAGAGATGTCTCTAGAGTGCTTGAAACCAGCTACTTGGCAACTCCACCAATTGATTTGTTCCACCTCTTTAATGTGAAATGGTGACTGGTTTATTCTGATTTGCCCTCCTTTGGTGGTTTTGCAGGTCTCTGTTTTAACTGTCTGTACAACAGAGACTTCCCACCCATGCGATGGGGAGTGGCATTTCGTATATACCTTTTCAGCTGGCTCTTAGTCTGATCTGAAGGCAAAAGCCTTTGCTGTCACGCTGGAGTTAACACGATATTTAAAAGTGCTGCTTGTGGGCAAAGAGGAGCTGAGAGCTCTCTTGGAGGCCGCGTTGTCAGCCACTGAGCTAATTAATAATGTCGCTGGGGCTGAATTTACCATTTCATAACGTACAGCTCTCTCATCTGGTTACCCCATGGCCATTTGCTCCTCGACAGCCACTCCAAAACCAACTGAAACCATCAGCAGATGACTGAAGAGAAAGACGTGCTTGTTTCGAACAGAGAAAAGACTGGGCCTTTGTAAAAAATGCCTGGCACAGAAGTGATTCCTACAGAAGCCATCTTCCAGGCTCCATTTATGGTGAACATGAGCTGTATTTTCCTTCCCCAGTCAAGAGCAACAGGAAATGCACAGAAAACCGAATTAGTTGATCCCCGTGGCTGCCAATTTTTGTAGGAATTAATTGCATGGGGGGAGAGCAACATATTGAAGTCCTAGAGTCAGCAAAGGCTTGTGCATGTGCTGATTTCAAAGCTCGTGAGTTGCTGTTCTCAAAGACCTGAGGTCAAGCAAGTGCTTAATTCAGTGGCGGATAAGGGCCCGGGTGAGCACATTTTGAGGAAAAAGAAGGGAGGGAAAAAACAGCGTTGCATTTCCATTACTATCCTCGAAAGAGAGAGATTTCCCCCAAGGGTGGTGTGGAAGATGTGGGAAAAAGGAAGGAAATTGAAGATGGGAAGAGAATGTCTAGGATCAAAAGACTACTTTTACTAATTACAGGGTTTATCAAAGAGTTAGCTCGGTGGGAAACCATTCCCCTACTCAGCAGGACGTGACTGAGAGCCCTCACCTGGGAGACAGAGAGGAAACCTCTAAAGGACTGTTGTAATCATAGAATAGTTTAAGTTGGAAGGGGCCTTAAAACCCCATCCAACCTGACCTCCAACGTTTCCAGGGATGGGGCATCTACCACTTCTCTGGGCAATGTGTGCAAGTGCCCCTCCACCTCTACTGTAAAAAACTTCTTTCTTATATCTAATCTAAATCAACCCTCCTTCACTTTGAAACTATTCTGGTTCTGTCACAACAGGCCCTGCTAAAAAGTTTGTCCCCATCTTTCTTGCAGGCCCCCTTTAGGTACTGGAAGGATGCTCTGATGTGTCTCTGGAGCCTTGTCTTCTCCAGCCACCCCAATTCTGTCTGTCTTTCCTCACAGGAGAGGTGTTCCACCCCTCTGATCATCCTCAGGGTCAGCCTCCGGACTCCCTCTGACAGATCCACATTGAAGCTGATAATTTCTGGTCAGCAGAAATGCACCAAAGGTGGTGAAGCCGTAGAACCAACAGCAATATTCAACATCTTTTGTCCACCTGAAGATGTATCCTGGGGTTTGGAAGTGCTTGTTAACACAGGTTTTAAAACTGGAGCTGGGAAGGAGAATGGAAACGCAATTTTGATACAAACAGACAAACAGGGGAGAAAGCTTCTCTGATAGGGCTGAAACAGTGTTTAAAAGTATTTCGTTCCTCAAAACTCTTGTCCCTTATCTCTCACTGTTTTGGCATGATTCAGAACTGAATGTGGAGGGCAGTGGCACATTTTTGGGCTAGAAAATGGCATGCTTGTGCACACGAGTAGTTTGCACATTCACACGTGTGCGGAAAGCCCACAGGGGCAAAGAAATGAGATGGAGTTCAATGAGTAGTGTCTGTGATGCTCCACAAAAGCTCAGCCCTGTGTCACACCCAGCTCTTCTCTGAAGTCTGGTGTTTCTGGCATGCCTCAGTACAGAGGGGTTTGGGGTAGAAGACAAAGAAAAAGACAATTTTTAACGTAAATTGTAGAGGAGCCAGGCAGGAGAATTCTGGGCTCATCTGATTAGTCAGAAGCGATTTGCAGCAGGATTTCACCCACTGGAGTGATTTGTCCCTCTCTGCAGGCTTGCTCAGTTTGGTGTCTGAGGCAGAGCTTGCTACTCTGAGACGTGTGTCTTTAGTTAGCTGCTGGGTTGGTCTCTCCACTGACGTGACTCCGCCGAGGCTCGCTGATTTGCAGAGCACTTGGCACCCTGCTCCCACTTTTCCTCTCTGCCTCTCTGCCTCTCTGGTGCTCTCCACTCTCCTCCTTTTACTCCAGGGGTGTAACCTGGCAGTCCTCCCCTGTGCTTCCTCGGTGAGGCACTGGCACTGGGTTGCTCTGAATCCAGCTGGCCTTCCCAAACAGGTCTTTGGGGGCTTTGCTTCCCCCGCGTGCGTTTTTTCACGGCCGCATTTTTCCTGCATGACGTACGCGCGTCATTTTCTGCTCGCAATTCCCAAAACTTCTCCTGCTTTCCTTTCCAAGTGATCCCACCTTGGAAGGAGCTGGACTTCTACCTGGGCCTGGTGCTTTGCCTTCCATCCTTGGTTCTCTCTCGTCACATTTTACGCCCTCCTTCCACCCATCAGGGCTGTGCGGCTGAACCACAGAAAGGCAGGGGCCACTCGGGGACCTGGCACTGAAGTAGAATATAATCAGGGATAAATTCAAAGTTACAGAGACAGACAGATGCACACGCAAATGTACTCACTCTTTTTGGGGGGTATGGTGACTCTGCTATGTGCTGACCACGTTCTTTTTTGAATGTTTGCTCTGTTCATCTCAGAACATTTTCTTTCCCTCTAGGCTGCTGGGGTCAAACAGCTCGAGTGCGACTGGTGGGGAGGAGGGTGGAGGAGACGATTCTCCACACCAATCTGTTATGAAAAGGTGACTGATATCAGGGGTTTAAGTCGCTTTAATGGGTTGGCAAAGTTATCAGGGAGAAAATCAAGTTCCATTCTGTAGTGTTCGAAGGAGCAATGGGGGTAAAAACAGTGGATTAATTTGAATACTCTGTGATGCTGAACAAAGTATTTTTGGTTTTGTTGTTTTGTACTGTTTCAAATCAACATTTTTTCATCCAGAAGTGACTCAAGTTGGGAAAAAAAAAAAGCTTAAATCAGACTTCCCAAATTTTGTTTAAGAATGTCCAAGTGTCAATGTTTGGTTTTCCAAGAATGTCACATTTTATTCTAGAAAGTCCTGGGGATTGAGGGGGGTGGGGCAGGGAGAGAGGAATTATTCTCAGCAAGAAGAAAATGTTTCGGGCTAAGAAAACACTCATTAATTGCAAACTGAATTTACAAGTGGTTTCAGTGTCACCAAAACCATACCACCTGGCAACTTCACAGCATCTAGGCCTTGCTGGGAAGCATGTCAGCAGTTCAGCCTGGAAAATGGGCTGAACAGACAGAGCAGAGTCCACAGAGCAGACACCCAGAACACACAGCTGGAGGACTCTCTAAAAATGTCTTAATTTCTTCAGTCAATTTCCTCAATCAATTTGCAGAGCTTTCAAACATACACACGCAAAAAAAAAAGAAAAAAAATCCCACATTTTAAAGCTGCCAATTCAATTTTAGAGGACAATTTTTTTAGTAGAGAGGGACCTAAACTGATTTTTCAGCATGAGAACTTTTCAATGGAGCAGAGATTGCAGTGTTCCCATAAAGATACCCACAGACCCATCCTCTGGAAGATCAGGCAGGCTCCTAAAGGTGACTGAAGAACCTGCATTTCACTGGCTTTATTCCTCTCTCAGGTCATGATTGCTGGGTTTACCTGGAGGCAGGCAGAGCCACTTCCAGCCTGGTCCTGCAGATGGTGCCAGGGAAGAAGAGGGAAAATGCCCTCTGAAGTGCAGGTGATGTTTGGCCTCTCAGGTGCCCGGCATCCCCCAGATATCCTTGAATTTACCTGCCCTGTGTTCACTCTCTAACGTGGGAGGTGTGATCACAGCTTGTTTGGCTTTTCCTGAAAGGTCCCCGCCCTCTGTGGCTCGATCACTGCGCCCCAGAGATTTGCTGTAAAAGGTGGTGCTCCCCTGGGTGACAAATTATCTCCTCCACAGGTTTCTCAGCACAGGACCCACTGATCTCAGTGGGAATAGTCTCAGGGGTTAAAAACTGCCCATGAGCCCCCGCTCTTATTTAAATACCTGTAGGTGCTAAAAAGCCAGAAGCAGAGAAATTCTTCAGCCTTTTCTCAATATTCTGTGAGCAGACTGTCTTTCCTATGTAAACTATTTTAAACAAGGTCACAGTTTCATAAACTTCTTGCACCCACAAGCTGTTTTGCAGGATTGTTATGGCTTTGACTTTGAAAATATTTTGGAATAGGTATCTTAGGACTTGGCCAGTCCTCTCAAGGGGTGGATGGCCGAGGAACCAATTACCTATTGCCACTCAACACACTTTTTGCGATCTATCCTATATAGTAATCAGAAAAAATATTAAAAAAAGCTTCAGCTTCCACTTGTTCATGAGCCTGGACTCTGTGTCGTTTCCTTTATGCGCCTCGGATGTAACAGAGACAAATACCCTGATTTTTTTTTTTGTGGTTTGTATCTTAGTTTCTAAGTTGTAGCCACGGACACCTAAACAAACACGCTCTTAAGTGTCTTAAAGATCACTTTGTGAGGGGAGTTACTACAAGCTTGCAGCAGGTCCTGCTGGGTCATAAGGCAGAGGAAACCTTACACAGCAACACGATAAACTCCAGATGAAACTCATCTGAAGGCACTCCTTTCTTCCGCGCGTTTTCTGCTCATTCTGTGTCGAACCCAATTATCATCATTATCCCAGTTCTGTCACACTCTGTAAATACAAGTCTAAATGAACCAAAAGGCATGGCAATGTCTGTGCAAGGAAGGATCTTGTTAGGGCTCAGCAGAGAATGCTTTACAGAAGCAGGGAGAAAGATAAGATTTAAGAGTCTCAGGCCTCACTTTAGAGTCGGAGGCACCTCCTGGGAGCAGCATCTCCTAGTACCTACAGTTTTCAGCTTGGCTTGGGGCAAGAGAACTCTCACCTCCCTGAAATAAGTAGGATTTCTGACTCTGTGAGGATGGCACGGGACTTAATAAGACCTCCAAGATAAAAATCAGACAAACCTAACAGTACCTAACAGTAACTCCAAAACCCCAGAAGTGAACACTTTCAAAGCCTTGCTTTAGCCTTGGGGTGATAACTGCATACAAGAGAGCCTGGATGGAAAAAAAAATAAAACCAACCACAAAACTGTTACTGAAACAAGCTACAGGGGAGGGAATTACTGTGTGTGTGTAAAGGGAAACACACCAGGGATATTTTAACCTGCACCTTCCAGCTGCTCCAGCGTGGCCTGCATCCAATGCCTATAAAAGCCAGGGGAAAGCTCTCGCTGACTTCATGAGAACTGGATCTGGTCCCACGTGAGTTACACCTACCTCGGATCCCTGCCATAGGTGGAGGTAGTCCTAAAAGACAGAGCAAGTGGAGGGATTTGAGTTTGCATGACCTCCCAGTTCACTCTCTGTTTGCAGCTGCTCTTTTAGTCCAGAGGAAACATCCATATCTTTCCAGGAGAGGAAGGCATCCTGTAGCATACGCAGGTATATTTTCATGTAATTTTTAGGTAAGTTGCTTGAGAACTTAAAGGCTTCCTTTGGTGCTTTGAAAATCGTGCCTGAAACATTTTCAGATACTTTTTCCAAAGTCATCTGCGATTCTGAGGGCTTCTTGTCCTGTTGCTTATGCAGTCAGGGCAGCAGCTGCTTCAACTGGCTTCAAGCAGAAACAGGGATCCAGATTTTCTGGAAGTCAGAGGCAAAGGATTTCCACTCTGGCAGCCAAAACAGTACAGGCAGACAAAAAAAAAAAAAGATATCACATGAAGGAGATGGTTTTAACATGCAATGTGCGAAGTGTGGAGTCTTTACTGTATAATGCCTGCTTTAAATTAGATAACGAATTGCCTAATACAGAGTGAAATGAGACAGTAGAATTAAAAGGAAGAAAAAAACTACCTAACCAAACCAATTAAAAACCTGTTGGTTGCCCCTGGCATGTTTTAATTTTGCTTCTGCTACCTCAGTTATTCAATGAGAGACTTACTAACACCTCGTGGAAACACCTTTGCCGTCTTTCCACGTTGAAGCATTTAGAGGAAATATGTTGTATCTTGTCATTTTGTGATCTGTTTCTTCTTTCCCCACCTTCTCCCACTGCAGAGATTCACCTGGAACCCTGAAACTGGATTTCTGGCTGCTGTAAACAGGCCTAGCCATACAGAGACTTTATTAATTGACTTCAGCAGGGGTGAGACCTCAAACCTGTCCCGAATTGTTACTTTCCCTTGCATGTCAGTGCTTGCACTGATATACTCGACTAATGTGCCTCTAAATCATGACCTCGTTTGCAGGTGGATGAGACCTATTTCTTCACTGGAAGCTACTTCCCAGAGGAAAATGTCCCGCCAGCACCCTCACTTCAGTGTGCTGTGTCTCTGAGGAGCCTGCATCTCGGAACTCACCTGATTCTTTGCCCCTGCATTTAGGAAATATTAGAGGTTATAACACACCTACTGCTGTACTCTCTGACTTGCTGTACCCTTTGCCCCTGTAGGTTTGACCAGATGTAGGCCCCACAAAGAGGGGTGTTGGGCTGAGGTCAGTGTTTGGTGGGCGTGTGTCCATTTAGTTTCGGACTGGTGAGTTTAGACAACCCAACCATGCTTCACATCTGGTCAAGCAGAAATGCTCCAGAGCCAAAAAAACAAATAATGAGCCAGTGTTTCTGCCATTTCCCATCTCAAATCCCTGCGTGACCACAAGCTTTCCTTTTAGGGAAGAGCTGTCCAGTGTGTACTGTGATAATGCAATGTGAGATATTCAGCATTCATAAGAGCTCTTGGTTTTCCTTGTAATCGAGTCTGGAACTCAGCCTTTCTGCGAGTGTTTTATTATCCTCTCTGGTGATAAATATCCTTGTGTGCATGGTGTGAGCTCTGTGGAAGCTGTTTGCCGGGGGAAGGATGGTCCTGTGGGAAAATGATCGAAGTATGAACTCAGACGAGAGCGTTCTGGCTTTACTGCAGCTTTTCTGTGCAACCACAGGCAAATAATTGGGTTTCCCCCTTTTGTCCAGATCCTACACTCTTTGCTGACACAATGAAGCCTAACAGCCCTGTCTCAACTGCATGTAAGTGGAGCAGGTGGGGGTGCTTGCTGCCAGGCGTGCAGGACTGGCTCTGGTGTCTGTGTGGCTCTTGCCAGCTCTGCTGTGGCTATGCAGGATGTCACACATATATATCTCCTTGGAAATATTATAACAGACATCAAAAACCAGAATTGTAGCAGTTCTCAATCCCAGACTGTCCCCACACCAGGAAGAGTTCATTCCCCTGCTTTAAAGTGGCTGTGGGAAATAAGGTGGTGTCAATAGCAGCAAGGCGCTGTTCATACAAAATGAAGAAATAATTTCTCTTCTCTTCTCTTCTCTTCTCTTCTCTTCTCTTCTCTTCTCTTCTCTTCTCTTCTCTTCTCTTCTCTTCTCTTCTCTTCTCTTCTCTTCTCTTCTCTTCTCTTCTCTCTCTTCTCTTCTC
>VZTI01010897.1:139320-160039 GCA_013397865.1 Struthidea cinerea
TCCCCTCTTCCCACACCTTCCCTTCCCGCACCTTCCCTTCCCGCACCTTCCCTTCCCTTCCCGTGACCAAGTGACAAAGAAGGGAAGCAGCTTGTCCATTTCTCCTTGCAGGGTGCCAGGACCCACCTTAGCACCGCTTGGGGCAGCAAAAATTCCTGAGCTACACCTCCAGCACACTCAAAAGCACCGGTAGAGGTGCCAGCACCCAAAAAAAAGCAGTCACCATGCCAGCCCTTGCCAGATAGGCCTGGTCTTCCCAACGCTGTAGTGCTGATAAGAAGGGTTTATCTCTCCAATACACAGATAATTGACTGGCTAGACTTTGTTCCTGGGGACAGTTGTGCCTTGGTGGGGGTGACAGGTGAAGTTGCATCAGGTGTAGTTCTGAATGTCAAATGCAAACTCAGGCCTCGCTCATTTGCATGCCTGTGGCATCAAGCTGCTCGGTGTATTTTTGGAGCAAAAGCCACACTCAGCCACAGAAATGTTTTCCCATTGCTTGTCTTCTTTCCCGACTTGTCTTTTTAAACGTCATGAAACCCAGGGTGCAAAAAGCCAAGCAGGAGGCTGAGTGATGTAAGATTGAAATATGCCTTCAGCTCCTCAGGTCTGTCAGGAAGGCTTTTGTGCCTGCCCTGCAGTGAATGTGATGGAAGTCCTGGAGAGGTTCTGAGCGTCCTTGGAGCTTTTCATGTGCAAGAGGAAAAGGTTAGTTACAGAGAGGTGCTTGGTCTTACTAAAAGAGGTTTCTTCATCAAAATTTAGCCATCATGAATGCCTGAAGAGCAGTAAAAATGAGGACATTTGGCCACTCTATATTTCCTAGTCAAATATTTGGAAAGATCAGGGCCCGTGAGAGTTTACTGGCTCGTAAATAACAACAAAAAAATGTTTGGTGATTACTGCTCCAGGATCCAGCCTTTTCAATCTGTGTGGCATTGAGGACTGTGATGGGATCAGCTCAATTAGGCAGATCCTCAGACAAACTGGGATCTTTGCCCAGCCTCTACTGGGCTGCGTGGAGCCACCCTTCACTTGTGAGTCAAAATTTTAATGAGGTAAATGGGGATCTACAATCAAAGCTCAGGTCATTAATGGTGGTCTAGAGCCTGTTCCACTTTGTATGGTGAGGTTGCTTAGGAAACTTCCAACACTGGAAAAAATGTGGAAGCCTTTGTCATCTTATTTCAATGATATTTAGGGTCTTATACAACTTAGTACAGAAAAAAAAAGAAAGGGTAGGCAAGTCTATAGTACCCCACACTCCTTTTTCATCCTATCTCTGGGTTTAAGGAGGGTATTTTATGTGCATAATTTTGAATTCATAAACAAGATAAGTTGGGTGGGATGCAGCTGGATACTTAGCTGTAAGGATAAAGTCACAATGGCAAAGTGAAGTGAGCCCCCTGTTCTGCTTTGCCTTTTCTTACCCCGGGCAATTCTGAACCCAGGGCCCCAAAACTAAAACAGGGCTCAAAAATAGAACTGAATCAAGTGCAGGCAGCTGCAAGAGTGAACCCCACTGACTCCCATAGCTCAAAGCCAGAAATTACTTGGTGGGTTATCTGCTGCTAGGTAAAGCTTGTAATTTGTGTGTCGCTGTAGTCAGCTCAGCGGGATTTTGGGACAAACAGCTGCCTTATGCTACATATAGCTTGGAAGTTTGTGGCTTTTACAGAACTTGCCATTCAGTGGTGAAAAGGGATCTGTAAAAGAGAGGGAAGGGCTGGGACTCTGAACTCGGGGTCCATGGGTAAGCTCCTCTGCAGGACAAACCAATATCTGAGCTGCTGCTCTTCCAGGCTGGATTTGTGAGAAGAAGGAGTCGTGTGACTCTTTTATTAGGGCAGAAGTAATAACTTGCACCACTTTTCAGACTTGGGGATGAGTCTGCAGCTTCTGCTTTTTCTCAGTGGCTTTCTGCAGCTACAGTTGAATGTGACAAAAATAGGAGAGATGTGAAACAAAGGAGAACTTCACAGCTAAAATAAAACTCAAGGAAAGGGTGAATGCTTGTCCTCTTTCTCTTGTCACTCCACTGCAATTTGCAATCTATTTGAGAACTGGTGAAGCTATTTTTAAAGAATACCTTTGAAAAAAATTGGCTGACACTGATATAAGGAATGATAATGATATACCCTGACCCTGAAGCCTAGAGTAGGGAGGATTATTGGAGGAGGTAAATAGATTGTGAAATCTATGAGTAATATTTCTCTGTTGAAATATTCTGGCTTTCTGATAAGATGTTTCCAGTTTCAAAGCTTCAGCTGCCAAAGCTGTACATTTCTACCAGGAAAAATATTCTGACTGGCTCTTGTGTCAAAGTATATTTTTTATATTCTGCCCTTTCTATGAGGGACTTAAAGACAGTTTGTTATCCTTAAATCCTAAATTTCACTCTTTCCCTATTTTAGCCATATGCTTCCAGAAAAAGCCCTTGAGAGCGGAGGCTTTGCCTGCATGGAGGGAAATGCCAGAGGGAAATACTAACATGCCGAGCTGGAGAAAATGGCTTTAAACTAAGATTATTGGGAGAGGGGAACCTAAATCCATCATACTCCTGTCAGTTTGATGTGCTAGATGCCCAGAGACTGGAGAGGCGTTGCAGGACAGCAGGAGAGCACCTGAAGGGCAGCAGAAAGGAATTCCAGCCAGTCCAGACAGCAAATCACTTCATGGGGAGCCAAATTGAAATGCCTCCCTGTAAACACACTCAGCATGGGGAACAAAATCTGGAGTTGGAGACTGCTGGCTCTGATCCTACTGGCATGATATGACTGGATTGTTGGAATGGAAGGATACGGGATCTTTAGGAAGGAAAGGCAGGAGGGACAAGGAGGGGGTGTCTCCCTCTGTGTCAGTGACCCCCTGGACTGGGAAGGGATGAAGAGCCAACCCAGAGCTGATGGGTCAGGATTTAAAGGAGGGTGAGGGACAGGTGACACTGCAGTGGGGGTCTGCCAGAGGCCACCCCACCAGGAATGAGCAGATGAGGCCCACTCTAGACTAAAAGCAGGAGCCTCGTGTTCACGTTCATGGGGAGCTCCAACCACCCCAGTATCTGTTGGATGGGCAACACAGCAGGTCAAAAGTGAACCAGGATGTGCCTGGAATGTGCTGATGACAACTGGCAGAGGACATGAGGAGAGCTGCTATGCTGGACCTTGTTCAGGGTGAGGCCAGTGGAGAATGTGAAGCTCAGGAGAAGCACTGGCTGCAGTGACCACGAAATTCTATGATTCTGTGAAAGGCTGGACTTCAAATTCCTTAGGGCAGTGCAGAGGGTCTGCAGCAAACTCACTGCCCTGGGCTTCAGGAGAGCAGATTTTGGCCTCTTCAGGGATCTTCTTGGTAGAGTCCCATGGGATAAAGCCCTGCAGGGAAGAGCAGTCCAAGGAAACTGGTTGATATTCAAGGATCTACTCTGAGCTTAGGAGCAATGTATCCCAACAAGGAGGAAGGCAGGCAAAAGTCCCACAAGACCAGTGTGGATGAACAAGGAGCTCCTGGACAAACTCAAACACAACAATGAAGTCTGCAGAGGGTAGATAAAAGAGTGATAGAACAAGGGGTCATGGCTTCAAACTCAGAGTCGATTTAGGTTCTATAATGGAAAGAAATTCTTTACTGTGAGGGTCAGAAGGCACCACAGCAGAGAAGTTGTGGATGACCCATCCCTGGAAGTAAATGAGAGCAGGTTGTGTGAGGTTTGACTTGAAGAAAAACTGGATACTCACAGCTTCCATGAGTTTAAAGCTCAAAGCACACAAAAAAAAAAATACAGAAGGAGAACATATGTGTCTGACTTCTTACAGTTCCATAGTGTTTCATTAACATCCCCCAAAGCTGAGCGAAATAATTAGCACCAGAGTAAGACATAGAGCCCAGAATAGCATTCAGTGAGTGCAGAGATGACAAAGGAGGTGGCTGAACCATTGCCCTCTCAAGGGGCTGAACCCACGGCACCAGCGGCGTTGCTTCAGCCTTCCCTACTCTCACACCCTGGTGCCTTGCGTTCTCGTTCCAAGAACACAACTTCCAGTGAAATTAGCATTCAAGGAGGGAGAATGGAAGATGATTTCAGGGGGTCAGGACGAAATAACTGTTGCTAAAGGATGGTAAAGCTACCCTAGATAGGTATGATGTCATTATGGACAATACTCATCCTGCTGTTTGTATTTAAGTCCATAGTGCAGTATTTGTCTCTCAGACTGCTTGAGACATTTCTGTCTTGCCACTAGGGAAAATGTAGGCTGGAGGATATTGGTGACATGTAATTTCAAAATGGTCCACGATTATCTGGTAATGGGATCCATCTTTTCAAATATGTGTGTGGGAGGCATATCCCACTGCACACATGTGACTCAAACACAGTGTCTGCTTCAGGTTTGTAAGCATATTAATTTGCTAATGAGCGTAATTCTCTTTAAAAATGAGGAATATTGGACTGGAGGCACAAAAATGTACTATTAATAAAGCAGGAGGTTTCAAAACGCCCGGACAGGAAGCAAGGGCTCATCTTGGTGCCAGTCATCAGGAGCTGGACGCCTCGCATCTTCTGATGGCTCCAGCAAAAAGGATGCACTGATCAGTGAGGAGTCAATAAAGCTTTCCTTACCAGTAAAGGTTTGGGGTTTTCTAACCATCACAAAAGGAGAGAGTGAGAAGGAGGTTTTTGTCTACCTGAGCTTGCAGCTCTTCAGCAGTGAAGGCTGTGGCTAATCGAGGAATCCCTGGGAGGCAGACATAAAACCCCGATTCTTTGCGCGGTTTCACCTTAGCAGATCTAAAACACCGACGGGTGGTTACAGATGAGGGGCACTGTACATCGTGCTACTTCTGTAACTCAGATATGGAACAATGTTTATAAGCTAGGACTAGCTGTCAAGCCTCTAAAGAATTCCCAAACACTCGGATTCAGGTTTAAACAGGGAGACAGCAGAGGGGACATCGATCAGCTACACACACACCGTCGCTGCCCGCGGTGCAGCACATAAAGAATCTTTGCAAGCGCTCTAATCCTCCTTGAGATACGTGAACGTAAAACCTAAAATGCGTTCCATATGTCCCAGTGTCCGGTTGCTCCTTCAGTTCCAGCTGAAAGCATAAAACTTAGCAACCTTTATATTGACGCTAAACACATTGCATCACTCCCAGCGCTGATATGTCTTAGCGCTAATACAATTAAACTCGCTTCAGCACAACCCTGGTAAGACAAACAGTGCTGCTGTCACAATAAACCTTGTCTCTCAGCAGTGGAATGGAAGAAAGATGTGTTGTCCACACAAGAGAGTGAGGATTTACTCTCTTGTGTTTTGCTGAGCAGCGTGGTGCAGATTTGAGTGTTGCTGCGCTGCAAAGGGAAAGATACTCTGTGCCTCCTGCACTGGTTAAGGATGATGAGCTAAAAATTGCACTCAGCAGCCTTGGACTAAAAAAGAATTCTGTGGCTGAAGCATTCTTTCAGATTACACTTGCCTCTTGTAAAAACACGGGCTGGTGCTCTACAAGAAAATGTCCTTTTCTCTCTAAGGCTGCTAGCATTCTGTCTTTTTCATAAAGGGCCAAAACTGTGAAATCTGAGGGAGAAAGTGAAGTTTGCAGTGACAACTGGGTGTTGCTATCTCCTTCCAAAGTCTTACCACAATTTTTGCAGCACCTTAACAAGCCTGATCACTTTGTATGGTGCCTTCTGTCTCACGTCTGACGACCTTTCAAGGATCTGGTGGACGCATTTTTACGGTGGCTTTTTTCAACATGCATAAAAGCGAGATGCAACCACCTTCACAAAAACTCTGAGACAAAACTGCACAAAATGTATGTTCAACCTTTGCGTTGAAAAGACATGAGAAGGAGTAAATTGATGTGCCATCTCTGGCATCCAAACATTTCCATCCAACTACCAAAGTTCTTGATGTCAGGGATTGCAGGAGAAAGCAATCTGGCCAGAAATGTTGTCTCATAGCAGGCAATATAGCAATTTTTTCACTAAACCCCATTGAGTCCTTCCTGGTCAAGTCCAGAGCAAGGAAAAAAGCCAATAATCTGTTTGCCTAATTTGGCTGGCGGATCTTTCTTTACGACTTTTCAGTTTCAGATGTCTTGCTTCCTTTTTTTTTTTTTTTTCCCCAGAAGGCCTCAGCTGGAGCATTTCGGGAGTTAAAAATCCAAAGAAACAGCATGTCTTTTTAAAGGATGGGTGGCTATAAACAAATTCACCATGATCTCCAGCTCCACACCCTGCTATTCCCAGACTCTTCCCTGTCATGTGTCCCAGAGAGGGAGGGGATTACACCTGTGTTTCCCCAGCCTAGGTGGTGTGGTCACAACCACAGCTTTGCAGGACTAGTAATCAAAGTAGATGATTTCTCTGGAATTTTGTGGACTGCCTTGGAAGGGCAGGCCTTGGGCAGAGAGCTTGTGGCAGCACTGTGCTACATTAACTGACAAAACAAAAGGAAAGAAGAAAATCAGGCAACAATTCATATGCTTATTCATGTTTTGTGGGATTTTTTTGGATTTTCTTCCAGATGTAACTTATTTCTCATGAAAGCTGATTCCCAGGCACCTCACCCTTCTGGAAGTACGGTTTGGAGGTTTCTTTAGTAAGCACTTTGAAAATATGGACCCATCTCCACACAGTCGCGTGGCATCTCTCCGTTCGTAACCAAGACCTCCTCAAGAACTCTGCTGCTATTTTTATAGAGGCAATTGTGAGCTTATAGAGGATATAAATAATTTCTTTGGTCCTACAGCAAAGCCTGCAGTGATAATTTGCTGATGACAGCT
Organism: Struthidea cinerea; assembly: GCA_013397865.1. Taxonomy (NCBI): domain Eukaryota; kingdom Metazoa; phylum Chordata; class Aves; order Passeriformes; family Corcoracidae; genus Struthidea; species Struthidea cinerea. The sequence goes on from VZTI01010897.1 coordinate 146,110, forward strand.
TGCTGGCTTGCACCTGGAGCTCAGCCACTTCTTAGGGATCCTATACCCTGAGGGAAGGGAGCTCCCCCGCAGCAAGTGGTGGCCCTCCCCTGTGAGTGCCTGGTCCTCCCTTTCCCTGGTTACAAGCAAAGCTACTGAAACACTGGCAGAGGAATTGAGAGGTGGTTTATGTCTCCAGATCTCTCATTGCAAGCTCACCTGGACCACAGGGAAATGCACTGGAGCCAGAGGCTGCATTTTTGCACTTGCCCAACAGGTTTGTCTCCATCATTTATTGGGGTTTTTTTAAAGTATCGGGACCCCATTCCTAGGGTCAGCACAGGTGGCAAGAGGAGCATGTGACACCTTCATCACACTCACGTGTCCCGAAAAAAAACCTGCTCCACAAAGCAGGAGATGTGCAAGGTTTCAGGGAAGATTTTGTTTTGGAAGAAGTTAGGTAAGATGTGAGAAATCCCATCAGGGATGGTCTCCTCATTGTTTCTACACCTCTTCCTTCCACACACTCAGGCCAGGGCAGATGGCTGAGAGGAAGGCAGTTTATTTAAAACATCTCAAGCTGCACATCGCTCCAGAGGTCCAGTGAAACCTCTCAAATCAGCGCTGAGATGACAGGTGACAGGACAGGATCCCACTCCTTGTCACTCCAGGACAAGGTAGTTGTGTTTTCCTCACAGGGGCTGACTGTTCCCCCCTGCAAAGTGGAGTTACCATAATTAACCTCCTTTGTTATGTGACCAGAGAGAGACAAATTAAAAGCACCAAGAGGCAGGTGGTCTTATTGCAGTTCCTGGCACAAATGATGGGTTCGGTGTCACTGCTGGAGTGGTTTCAGAGCCACAGGCTGCAGAAAATGCCACAGGCCAACCCAGGTGCATTTCAGCTCCTGTTCTGCAGCAGCTCTGCCAAGCAGAAACTCCTCTACAGCGTGTGACTGGCTCAACTCCTGTCTGCCAGGGTGGTAACAGCACTGGCCACCCAGCATGAAATTGCGTTCCACGAGCAAACACAGCATGAGAATTTCCTTCAGCGCCCCTCTCACCAAGCTGTTACCCAAAATGAACTAATAAGGCAGGGTCTGAGGTAGGGGAAACCCCCGTGGAGCTGCTTGTTACTGAGTGGGATCCTGGAGGAGAGACGTCTGTCTGCAGAGAGGTTTTGCCCCAGGTGAACTGTTCCAGCGTGAGGAAACGCTGCCAGAGGGACGAGCCTTATCTGAGGAACCAGGTCCCCGTGCTAACAAGCTGCAAATATGTCTCACCAGATCTTCCCCAAGGAAACCTGAGAGGAGGCTGGGAACAGGTCCAGGCACAGGCAGATTAAAAAAAAAAAAAAATTGTGTTATGGCTTTGTCTCCTATCCATTTTCCAAATCTAGTAATTAGTTTCTTAATTTTGTCCTGTAGCGGGCTAAAACTCGTTTTGCTTTCCCCCCAAACCTTGCCTGCTGTGCAGACTGATTTCAGGGTGATATGGCAACACTGGAGGTGCTCTGCTCTCCAGGGAGTAGCAAGGGCTGTTCTTTACACCCAAGCCTTAACTTGAGGCTCTGAGGATGAAGAGGGGAGAATAAATGGTGCAGGGGTTACTGAGGGCCCAGTGGGTGCACAGGGAAGATGAAATCAAGGTTTAGAGACCTCTCTGTGGAGAGAGAAATAAACAACTCTTTTGGTAACAGACTGGCCAGAATAAAGTTCTGGTCAGGAGAAGAACCAAAGGTGGTTTGTTATCCGTACACAGGCAACCTCTGTCCCAGACATATTAGAGGAGAAAATTCTTTTAATATGCTTGAAAGAGGGAAGAAAAACACAGGGTGCAGGCACAGAGACAATGTTAGACAGCAGCATTGTCACAGCAGTGAGGGCCTAACTCTCAAAAGACGTCAAGGTCACAGTGCCAGCTGACTGTTTTAGTCAAACAGATGCTGCTGCTGCCCTGTCTGAGGTCAGGGGACGGTAGCTGTCACTTTCTGTGTGTGGCACAGACACCACCTTTCAGTGTGACTTCCCTAATCTTGTCCCCGTACAGTTGGTCTCTGTCCCAAACGCTGATATTTTCATTTTGCTGGTGGAATTTCTGTGAGTCTCAGTCCAATGAATCCCCCTTTGGTTTCTGCTTGGAACAAAGGCATCTTAATAGAACAGCAGGTACATGATTGAATAATCTCTATTAGTTCACATCTCTGGAATGGTTGGGCTGATAGTTCGTGATCTTTAACACCACCACAGTGAACGTAGTGATGCTCAAGCGTTGCTTCTTCCAGTGCTCTCTGGCCTTGGACACGCTCACGTTCTGTGCGGACTCAGGTCAAAAACCCGAACTGATACCAGGTAGAAAACAGAACTGCAGCATTCCCTCCTCGGCATCCAAGCCTGAAATGACAGCAGAACCAGCCCTTCTCTTGCCGCAACTCACCTCAGAGAAATTTTTATTTACTTTTTACAAGTTTTCTTTCCATTCCCATTCCACGAGAGGAAGTGAAGAGGCGTATCCAAATAAAGTAATTACAGAAAGCTTAACCGAGCCCTCTACTCCCCCTTCCCCTCCACCAAAACCACAATGTGTCCAGTGGTATCCAGATCAAGCCAGATGGGAGCCAGACTGCCTTTGACAGCTTGGTTTTGTTGGCTGGAGGAGAAGGCTCTTGACTGCTCCCCAAATGGAGCAAGAGAGTCACCTTCCGTGCTGTTAAACCAAAAAATGGCAGCACACAACAGCAATCACTGCGAGTGGCTGACAGGGAGGGTGAGATTCTGGTTTAGTCTACCCAATTTCTGGGTAGAGGACAGAAAAAAGCCAAGGACTTGCAAACTACTCTGTATTGCTTGTCAGGAGATCTAGCCTCTCATCGTATCTCATCTCATCATCTCATTTCATCATCTCATTTCTTCTCTCATCTCATCTCATCTCATCTCATCTCATCTCATCTCATCTCATCTCATCTCATCTCATCATCTCATCTCATCATCATCTCATCTCATCTCATCTCATCTCTCTAGTTCTGCACTGGCTTGACTTTTCTCTCTTTTGACTGTGTGTGAATGGGCTTTTTGTTTTTGAATGTTGCTCTTTGTGTAAACAGTNTCTCATCTCTGTAGTTCTGCACTGGCTTGACTTTTCTCTCTTTTGACTGTGTGTGAATGGGCTTTTTGTTTTTGAATGTTGCTCTTTGTGTAAACAGTAGGCCTTCAATGATTTTTGTTGCCTGAAAATGTTATTGGCACCTTGAGATTAAAAATAGGCACCAATATCCTTCAGAGAGCATCCTCTGCAGAAAGGAGGGAATCCTCTCTCTAGTACAGCCTTTTTTCCTTAGTGTGTTACCACTGATCACTGTGGCAGCTTCCTCTGCTGAATCTGGGTGTGAAATCCTTTCCTGATTCTTTTAAGAAATCACAGTCCTGTTGACATTAAATTGTCTCATTATCTCTAGGTGTTTAGTATTTTAATTTACAGTGCTGGCAATACAGTGAAAAGCATTTAAATTACCTTCTGATGCCAGAAGGTAAATAATTTGAATTATCTAGTCTTAAAATCAAATTGGAGTAATCACACTGTTTTTAAACTGCTTTCGTCAGGAAAAGCATCTGTTATTATTTGCCTTGTGAAGGTATGTCAATGTCCAGCCATGTATCCAGACTGTCATGCACAAGAAGCTGTTCAAGGAGAGAATAAAATGTCATAACAGTGCTGTTCCAAACAGTTTTAATATTCTGTGCTACTTCTCTTGCTCTTCTGGCATGTGGTCTCCTCCTTGAAAGCACTTTGCCCAGGTCGTTGCTGAATAATGAGGCCAAGAGCTGGAAAATCTTTGCTCCTGTGCGTTGTAAATGGAGAGGGACTGAGGATTGTGGAAAATCCTTGGGATCTAAGGATCGTGGAAAATTAAACCACCTTTCTGAGTGACACCAACAGGTTTGCCACTCCCTGGGAAAAGAGGAGGACTGGCAAATGCAAACCAAAAGGAGGGATTAACCTAGGAGGAGAGAGTTATAGCAACAGCAGGGAAAAGTAAGAAAGCCACGGAGAGCATTAAATTCAGGGCTACCCAAATGAGATATTGCAGCAGCTGCCGAGGAGAAGGTTCTCCTGTCAGAGTTTGCATCAAGGTTTGTGGTGCCAGTTCAAAGCCTGCTGTGGAAAATGGTGCCAGGGGAGAGGACCAGGGAAACTTCACAGAGCGAAGTGATTCACAGAGTTTTTGACACGCACCTGCTGTGTCAGTATTGACAGTCACAATTTGGCAAGACAGGCTCAGAGGGAAGTTAATCCACTCAACCTGTCACTTTAGAGACTGTACAGTAACCTCAGTATCTAAACATCACCAGTGCCTTTGGTCTGCATCACTGACACTCATGCAGAAGCTGCTACCACCCACGGTCATGTGAGGATTTCACAGGACTATAGAGAGGTTGGTCTGGGTGTCTTGAGTCTAAACCAGCTCTGGAAATGAAACTATCACCACTGCTAGCTCAGGACATCCCAGTTTTGCCTGACTGGATCTGGAAAGGTGTCTGGAATGGAAGTTTTGCACCCCCTCTGGATAAGCTGCCCCCATGCTGCACTGTTATGCTGGTGAAAAAGTTCAGCTTCTGTCATGGAGAGGATGTGGCACCAGCTAGGGATTGGGAGGGTTTTGAGCCATAAACTATTTCTGGTGTACTCTCAGAAAATAGGAAAAAAAAATCTTAAAATGAAATTTTATACTATAAGCTTAAATTTAAGAGAGAAAAAGAAAAGTGTATGTTGACAAAAATATTTGTTGTTAATGTCCCATTGCAGTTAGAATAATTTCTAGACCGCTCACAGGTTTGCAACATTCCTTGCCTGAATTAAAGGATCAGGGAAGGAGCAGTTCTCTGCTCTAACAGGTCTGAATTTGAAACAACTTAGAAATACGCTTGGGATACGGATGTACAGCTAGAAATTAAATTGGAGATGCAGTGCTATAAGCCCAAGGATAAATCACACTGCATCATGGCACGGCAAGATTGGTCCCTGTCATATACACAGAATATCTCTGTGGGATACAACCTTTACCATGTCAGTAAATATTCTTCCAGAGCATTCTGAACTCCCCTGCACATCTATGGAAAAGCTACAACCAGAAGAACAAAGGCTTTGAGCAAGTTAGACCCGCAGACAGGAACATAAAATGAATTTTCACAGGCTCTGTGTGACTGCCACAGCAACAATCTGCCAACATCTGGTAGAATTCCAGTCCTCATTTGCTCAGTTTTATTCAGCAGCTCCAACTCCAGTGAGCAGAGGTGTAAAGACATATAAAACACCGATGAAGTTTAGCACCGGGTTAACATTGTGTCCCAGTTTGGACAAATTTGGAGGAAAATATCCTCTGATAGAAGGCAGGTTACAACCACCCCTCCCCCACCAGGTTTGGGAAAAGGAAATTTTCCTCGAAGGAAAGTGAAAGAGATAACAGCTATTTATTTAACAAACACACAGGAAAATAATAATAACGCTAAATAATCAAATCTCTCGCTGTGGAGAGAAAACCTGGGAAGATTTCAGAGTCCTTCTGTAGGTGTGGTCTCTCTCCTCCTCGGAGCTGGGTCAGCGAGGGCCCACCCACCCCGGGCCTCTGGGAAAACTTCTCCCGAAGTGTTCAGATATTGTTGAAACAGTCCAGAAGAGAAGAAGAAAAACCTAAGTCCCAGGAAAAACAAAGTTCCACTCTCCGTCTCCCGCCGAGAAAAAAAAGAAGAGCCAAAAAGTAGGCTGAAAAGCACCAAGGGTGTCTTTCCCCCCCACCTTTTTGCTCTCGCTGCCGACCGAAAAGCAGAGGAGTGTATCTCGGTGTCCTTGAAACAACTGCTTTGAAAAGTTCATTCAGTTTAAAGGCACAGAAAAGATTGGTGGGCATAGAGTAACGATAGGGGATACACATCATGAAGTCACCACAAGACACACTGGCCCCATTTCACACCCTGAGAAGAGGGGAAGTTCTCACAGGATCACAAGTCTGTGTGTCTCTACTTTTTGTTTGTCTTGACCCTTTAGCCAGACTACATCTAAGTGCTTTTTTTCACAGTTCTCCAATGGTCTCTGGGAACCACAAAAGTCATTGTCTATGGTGCATCATGAAGATGCAAGTTAGACGAAGAGTGCAGCACATGACCCAAAATAAGAATGTTAAGAATTCGGAATTGCTACTCCCGTTGATCTGTGGAGCAGTGTTGGACCTTTTGTGCCATTTTGGATGGAATAATTTCCAATTTTCATCAAAAAATGATAGTTATCTGTTAGAACCCTGAATTCTGAGAATTTCATTCTTTCTACTCTAACAAGCAATGATCCTCAAAAGTACACTCCATTTGATCTCAGGCCTTGGGAAAAACTTCCCAGATTGTGTGATAGTGCTGAGATTGTTGCTGTGTAAATAAAGTTATGACACTGGGTGGAATATGTAGAAATACAGAATTTAGGTTTATGGAACATAGTAATATGTACATGTAACAAGATGGAGGATTTTGGGTGTGGATTTGTACTTCTTCTTTCTTCTTTCTTCTTCACCAACCTGAGTTTTCTGTTATTGGCTCAAGAAACCCGCACCGCGGGTCAGGTATAGATACTCATTGGATTTTAAGTAAAAACATATTACTTAGTAATCTGTAATTGGGTAGATGAGAGTATAAAAGACCTTGAAAGTAGCACTCAGGGGCCATATTCTGCCATTTTTCCACCTTGTTAACTTAGAAAGCAGTCTCTGTGCAGCTGTTATAGATAAGAAATAATAAACATAAGTCCAAAGAGAACTTCACGTCTCCCGCTTTCTAATTCAAACTCCCAGTAAAACAGACTCACGGAAAAACAAAAAATTAAAGAAGAACAAAGCCAAAACCAAGAGTTATCCTTACTTCCTTGACAAAATATCACTGGTTTCCATGAAAAGCATGTTGTTTACAAACACATTTTGTCGTTTGTTTGTTTGTTTCTTAAATGTGTTCCTGTTACATATGTTGCAGTGTGGTATTCCAGCCTGTACTTTTGCATAAGTAAATCCAAACATTTCCAAACATTTCCAAAAGCAATTGGCTGTTCCAAACTTCTGACAAGGGAAATTATTTTACCCAGATACCTTTAGTGAGGTGGATTTAAAATACTGTTTTGTACATGCCAATATGTGTGGTTTGTTCAATGATTTTTAGTAGGATATTTCCAGGGTGAATGGAAACTTGCAAAACAGTATTGCCTGATTCCAGAAAGGAGGGAAAATAAAGGAAAAAGAAAATATAAGTACACTGAGAAAGCATAGTTTATAAAAAAAAAAGAAACCACGACAAAAAACCACAAAATAACAAATGATCAAGTAAAACAAAAAAAAAAAACAAACAAAAAAACAAAACAAACAAAAAAAAAAACTCCAACAAAAACAACGACAGCAACATCAACAACAAAAAAGCACCCAAACTCAGAAAACAAAATGAACACCCTGAAGCATAATATTTTATTTGACAGCTAAAATGGAAATGCATCCAAATTCCCAATCAGGAGTCTCAAGCAGTAAGATATTTCAAGGCAGTGATGCATCAGAACTCTCTCTGGAAATAGCCTGACAGCCAAGAATTCCACTGGTTTAGGAAACACCTGCATTTCAAGGCCTCAGACATTTATTTAGAATACATGTAATGTGTTGCCCCGTCATTGTAATAGCATTATTATTTATTTACCTAAGATGATAACAGTGACTAAGGCCCCTAGTTAGGATCAGAGCTCAATAATAGTTTACAGATATAGAAAGGGTGATAATGCTTGTTTAAAGAGTTTTGGTAAAGTAACAAGAGACTTAGAGTTACACCCAGCAATGGAAAGGGGCCAACAGCAAAGGTCTGGGTGGAAGACATTATGATTCCTCTGGAAGATCAAGAGACAACAATCACATTCTTTAACTCACCAGAAGCCTCGCTGAGTTGAAGTTTCATTAACACATCAGTGGAGGTGCTATTTTCTCAAACATCTAAGTTATCAATGTGCCTTATATCAGTCTGAGAAGCAGACAAACTCTGAAGTCTTTATCTTAGCACCTGCTTTTCAGAGGATGAATGAAACATCATCATGCTTAATGCAAAAGTAGTGCTTTGATGCTGCTGAAAAAGGTTTGTTCTGTGAATGGGCATGGAATCACAGCTCAGCTCTGCAATGTTGGTACCTGTCCTGGGTTGCAGTAGGTTCTATTACCATCCTCATGAGTTGTTAAAACCAGGTGGGGCAGTGTTTCCTGGCCTCCTCCCTCCGGACTCTGGACTATCTTTCTGCTAATAGCCCATCAATGCCCTGCCGCATGACTCAGAGATAACTCCCTCTGGACCATCAACACCTGGCCTCACGACTCATCATCCCTTTGTGAGATGCTCCACCCAGAAGGAGGAACCAAGCATTCCATCCTGGATAGAATCTGAGATTCCAAACATCACAGACACCGTTTTCCACTGGATTCCCAGGGGACAGGAGCTACATAGCCACCACTGGACCTTCTGAGGAAGAGCAGACCCTTCTACCAGACCACCGCTTCGACAGAGCCACACCCACCACTTCAGGAGGACTGCAGCCACCATCTTACTGGACTGCTATTGCCACCCTGATCAACAGGGTGTCAGGTTGTATCCTGACTCTGTCAGTTTAACCCACTGCTTTCTGCCTTTATTTTTTTTTTATTTCCCTATTAAATTGTTATTCTGACTTGGTGCCTCCCACTGGTTTGTTTTCAAACTAAAACAGTACCATGCCCACGAGAACAAAACTTAATTTCCTCAGGACCTACGTCTGTCACTGTGTTAAATACAGGTATCCATATTTACATCATCAAGGATGTTAAGTCATAACTGCTGAATTTTTTGGAACACTTTTAAAAACATTTTTTAAATTAAAAAGTAAACCTTTTTTTCTTCACAGTTAAGGGATAGCATGCAGTTGCTTGTTGCGCATGGAAGTTGTGGGTCCAGTTACCAAGCCTCTTGTCTGATTTCATTGAGGACCTAAAAACAAACTCAAAAGAACAGCAAATGTAGCAGACCAAGGGTCTATGTCCAGCCTGATATCCTGCTTTTGAGCCTAGGAGAGCATGAAAGAGGCAGGTTATCATCTTGCAGACAACTTCACCAGAGGTGTCTTTTTCCACAGTAAGTAGCCATCTATTTATATCAAACAAATAGCTGTGCCTACAGTATTGTTTGATCCTCGACGATTTTTTTTTCCAACAAAAATTTATGTGGGCTTTATTTTATTTTTTCCCTTTTTTTGTAACCCCCAGCAGTTTCATCCTTCAGTATCTACACTACTTACCAGAAGAGAGTTCAGCAGTTTACTCTGAGGCGTTGTGGAAGAAACACCTCCCATTTTTCCTTTGTAATGGTGCCTACAAATACCACCTTACGATGACATCTCCATCTGTTTGGAGAGAAGTCATGAGTTTCTAGGGACCCTTTCCACACCAGTAATGTTTTTACGCACCTGTTACTTGCTTTTTTTTGGTCAGCTGAAGAATAAGCTGGTTTATCCCTCTAAGAGATGCCGTGCCAAACCTTTGAGCAGGACATCGTCCTGGATATACGGCTGTCGGAGAAGCTGAGAAGCACATACTGGAATATGTGAAGTGAGTGGCCTCAGGCCACAGAAGAATTTCCCCTTCTCAGCCTACTTGTAGTGTTTAAGCAAAGACAAGCCATCAGGTGACTGTCCACCTGTCAGTTTAACTGTCTTGATTCCTGCTGAGGGAACTGCTGCCAGGTCTGCAACCCAGGCCTTTTACTTCCCTGGGATTGGTCCAAATTCTTCCAAACTCTTTCCCGGAATCAAAGTAATGATAACTAACTATGGTGATAACAATTTCTATAGATACAGTAGGCCCAAAATAAAGTAATCAGGAGTGAAACTTAACAAGACAAAGGACAGTTTTTCATCTGCTCTCTTTTAAGTCAGACTGTGGTGGCTGGACGATGTTTCTGTGCTTGTTTACATTGCAATTTTTCTCCTCAGGGGCTGGGTTTTAGTTCCTCAGTGTAAACAGACTTTTTTAAGGTGTTCGGTCTTAGTCTCTCTTGAAGGATGTATTTCATCATATGACAGTAATAACTGTTATTGTTAATACCCTTTCTCTCAACCAAAAAATCGAGTCTTGTGGGCAGCTCTGAAGCCTGACATTGGAAAACCTCCCTGGTCTGATAAACAATTTGTCTTCTCCGCAGGGTGAGGGGTGGGCAGATGGTGTTGGTCTGCAGCAAGCATCACAGAGAGTGGAACTCTTTGGGAGGGAGTTGTGTGCTGGCTGCTGGGGAGCTGTTCCTTCACCTGGCCCTGGACCAGGTCTCAACACCCTCCCTGCGCTGAGGGAGCTCGATTCAGAGTGACAACTCTAAAGTGCTTTATCTCCACCTGAAACCAATGGAGGCAGCAATAACCCATTTGGATTTCACTCTGCGTGCCAAATTTGCAAACTGAAAACCCGACGTGCCTGGAGGACGGTGCAGAGAATTGTGAGATCTTCCATTTTTTCCCATTTCAGGGGTTTCATCTCTAGTGAGTGTCAGGAGATGGTAACGATGGGGCACGGATCTGCACAGACACCTTCACGTCTGGCTCTTGGACACTTCTGTGTGGCAGCTGGGGGTCCTGAGCCAACAGACAGTCCCAAGGGTACAGACAGACACCATCCATCTGCCATGGTGACAGATAGGAATGAAGACTCGAACAAGTGCTGCAGTTTCTTGGTTTTGCTGGGTCTGTGGAACTACATGCTTTTCACCAGGTCTCTGTTTACATTGCTGAGGTTTTGCTCTTCTCTGGCCCGCTGCTCCAGACAGAAGCTGTGTCATCACGCCCTTACAGCTGTTGCGTCTGTCATAATGCAACAAAAAAGATTTTATCCTCATTCCCTTAATTTTTTGTTTTTGAAAGACTGCCAAAATGAAAAAAAAAAAATTGCTTTGCTCCATTTGGTGTTTCTGAGACAAGTGTTGTTCGGAGCTCTGGTGGTGCTAACGTGGCATTTTGGGGCTGTTCCAGATTTCACCTCTGGGCAGGATTATTCAGTTCCTGCCTTTCTGAGAATGGCCTCCATCCTCCACTCGAGGAAGGTGCTCTGTTCCTTAATGAGGTGCCGATAAGAGGCTTCAGAGCTGCACTCTCAGTTCCCAGTCAAGAGAGAACCTAGATTTATCATGGGTTTAGTGGAAGTTCCTGTAAGTATAAAGATGTGTGTATATGTGTGTGTATATATATATATATCTATATGTATATATACACACCTATATATACATACACACTATAGGGATTCATAACCTAAATAAATGTACCTTTCTTAACTTGCTTGCTTCGAAATTTGTGAGCAGCCAATGGAAAAAAAAAAATATATAGTTTTAGTTGCTGTGAGGGGAAGAAGCTTGCTAATGATGGGATGCTATAAGTACTGGGAATGTTTGTTTAATATTGAATAGAAATATTTTCTGATAGACCAAATTCCCATGGATGTAGCTCAGTTCTAGAGGGGTTTTTTCGAAACTGAGTTTGGCACTCTGGAATTGGGTGGTGAGGAAAACAGAAGGGAGGAGAGAAAGAGAAAGTGAAAAGGAAGCTAATTAAACAATTATTTCAATGAGGCCAGCCTGGTAATGAGCTCCAGATGTTTGGGATTCCATGGACAGTCTCTGAACTGCAGGAGCAATGGTGGGTGCATATATGTTTACTTCTCCCACCCTGAGCTGGACTACTGCTTTCTCTAACAGCCAACGAAGAGCAGGCCTATCCTAAAATACCCCTGGGACTTCACTCCGGATTTTGATCCGAGTTACTCCGTAGCCCACGAAGGCAGTGGCAATAATCCAGGTATATTGTGGCGTAACTGAAAACACAGCCCGGCCTTTGCTCTGCAAACAGTTTGTACAATGAAACAACAAATGAGCACGTGAGCCTATATTGACAGCTACCCAGGGCCAGATTCTGCTCTTTGAATCTCTGCTGAACAGGTACAAATCCAAAGCAGAACAAGAATAGGTGGAGAATTGTAGCAGTCTTGGCTAAGTAATGGCTTTACTCAAGATGGACAACCTTAAAAAATAGCCTGGGACCTGTTCATGGCTTATATAGACTGAGCTAGGTGATTCTCAGAGGCGTATTTCTCTCTTGGAAGATACCACTTTGTTGGCAGCAAAATATTTTGCATTGTTTTAACTCAAGAAATAAATCTAATATTGTAATGTTTTGGGTTTTTTTTTTGGGTTTTTTTTTTTTTTTTTTTTTTTTTTTTTTTTTTTTTTTTTTTTTTTTTTTTTTTTTTTTTTTTTTTTTTTTTTTTTTTTTGTTTTTGTTTTTTTTTTTTTTTAGTTTGTTTTTTTTTTTTTCATTTTTTTTTTTTTTTTTTTTTTTTTTTTTGTTGGAATGTGTTCTGTTGTTACCTTGGCCTGCAACAAGCTCTCCTGAACACCACACCACCAGTGGAATTTTCTTTAAGGCACATCCACTGATTCGTGCTGCCTTCTTTGGAGAGCATTTTCTACCAGTGTGTTTGCAGAGACTGGCACCAAAGCTTCTTAAATGCTGCAAGCTGAGCCCGGCCTCACACGGGATTGTCTCTAAATCCCCACCACCTGATTTCCCAGATGATGAATACTATATGTCTTACATGGCACTGGGCATTCTACAATACCAGGCAAATTTCTCAGCTCCATTGCCAACCTCAATTCCTTTTAGACATTCCCAAATGACACCAAAAATCCACTGATGTGTACTAAAAAAGCATACGTTTGTCCCATGTTAGAGGAATCTGCAATGAGAATTCTTTTTTCCCTTTTGCTCTTTGCCCCTGCCATAATATGACCAAAAATACCTAGGATCTTAAATTCTTCCCCTTTTGCTGGCTTCCTGTGAAAGCAGTTAAAAATAAAAATGCGTTTGGAAGGTGCATCCAAGGTACCATCTAAAAGGACAGAGGTAAGTCAAATTCTTGTGGAGTATGGATTGTCTTGGTTTTCACTGTCATGAAAACACTGTCAGTCTGCACCTAAAAATATTTTTCTTTCTCTTTACACCGCTGCACAAGCCACTGCATATCTTCCTGCTTCTCCCACCTCTGATGTTATTCACCTACAGAAGAGGATTTTTGCATTAAAAAAAAAAAAAAAAAAGTGTTTTCTTCCTTTGTGTTTTTGTACAGGGTCAGAGGGCTTTGGATTCATTTAGGGTCTCTGGACACTGACATAAACTGGATAGTTCTTGTAATACTAAATATGTTCAGGGTAAGGGCTTTTCCACCTGAAATATCCTTCAGCCAGAAAATGTAACTACACAGACTCGCCCTTTCTGTTTGCCCAAACAGGCCCTTGAACACGTCTCCTTCCCCGCAGAAATGGTCCGTGAGCCAAGGACCCTGCAAGAGAGAACTTAGCGTAGAATCACAGAATGGCTGGGCTTGGAAGGGACCTGAAAGTTCACCCAGTTCCACTCCTGGGCAGGGACACCTTCCCCTATCCCTTGGTTGCTCCAAGCCTCATCCAGCCCGGCCTGGAACACTTCCAACAGCCCCTCCCTCAAGGCCATCTCTCCCCAGTTCAGACAGAAGGTTGTTCTGGGGGACCCTGCCAAAGGCTTTGCAGAAGCCCAGGTAAATGATGCCCGTAGCCCTTCCCTGGCCCACTGGTGCCATCGCCCCATCAGAGAAGGCCACTGGGTGGGTCAGGCAGGACTTGTCCCTGGTGAGGCCGTGCTGGCTGTCCCAAGCCACGTCCCTGTGCCCATGAGCCTCAGCAGAGCTTCCAGAGGGTCTGTCCCACGATCTCCCCAGGCACAGAGGGGAGGCTGACCCTGGGGTGTTCCCGGGGTCTTCCTTTCCACCTTTGTTGAAGATAGGTGCAATATTTCCCTTTTTTCAGTCGTCACCTGACTGCCAGCACTTTTCAATACCACAGAGAGTGGCTTGG
>VZTI01010897.1:160220-174229 GCA_013397865.1 Struthidea cinerea
GGAGGGTGGGAGGAGAGGCTGCCATTGGAGACTGAGGCAGCTCCAAAAAAGCTGTTGGGTGCCTCAGCCTTCTCCCCACCCCGTCACCAGCTTGCCAGTGCTGTTTATAGTGGGGCAAAACACCTTCTGTGACCTTTTTATTCTGGTTGACCAACCTGTAGAATATCCTGTTGTTCTTTTCCCCCTTTCCAGGTTCAGTTCCAGCTTCACCTTGGTCTTCCTGACCCCAAACCCCCGAAGTCCCTTAGAGAACTTCACCTATCCTACATTTCACTGTCTATGCAGTTTAACTTCTGAAGTTGCTCTTCAGTGCTCTTCAGTGCCAAAAGAGTAAATGAGTCCAATAAATGGTATAAAGTAACTTTTTCTCTTCTTGCTTTCAGATTGTTGGGTTTGTCTCTTAGGAGATGATGACCTTGTCATGCAGAAAAAGGAGCAAGAAAAAACAAGCCTAGAATAATGCAATTTTTCTCGTTTTTGGATTATCTTTTGCTAAATTTTTGGTGGAATGATGCAGATCTGTTGACCACTGCCTGTCTCATGATCAGCAGATGGTTCTACTTCTAAGCCTTTCAAATATGAGAAGGCTGGCACGGGCTTATCATGGACTGCAGATTTCCCAGGCTTATATCAATGCTGTAAAGAACTTTAAAAGAAAAATCTGGAATCCCACAGTGTCATGTTTTGGATATGGCTTTTCTTTACAGAGGTCCTCTTCTCAGCAAGCTTGTCGATCAGCAGATCTTCAGAGTCCTCAGGACAACAGGATGTGCCTCTGTCTGGCTTTGGCTAGGCTGACCAGTGTGCTTGCTTTGATTGTGTCAGGAGTTTAATTGCTGTGTCTGGAAAGTGGTGGTTGGACCTTGGACGCAGCAGATAGCTGGAAAGCCTTGATGGCTCCTCAAAGCTCTGCCAAGGTCTTCAGATTAGTCTTTCCAGAAGGAATCTTCTCACCTCATGCCCCAGCAGGGATCTAGGAGGTGGCAATGGGACACTTGAAGGACGGTGGCACTGGGAGAAGACAGAAATCAGAGGGTGTGAGGGCAGGAGACACAACTCCTGCAAGAACCGAGACTGCTCTCAATGCCCTCATGTCTTCTAGCCCTCCTCCTCTCCCTCACCCCTTCTATTCTCCCTTCACATCCCCAATCATCAGCTCCACTGAACTGCCAGGCCTGCAGACCTGCCTCCCCATTAACCCCTTTGCCTCCAGAGCCAAGGTTTGCCTCTCCCGGCAGCCCGTGTTAGAGGTCTCAGTGAGATGTTTGCTCACAGAGCAGCACACGGTGATACACGCTAGCGTGGCACCTCGCCCAGGGTAATTAGTGCT
The DNA here is from genome assembly GCA_013397865.1 of Struthidea cinerea. Classification (NCBI taxonomy): domain Eukaryota; kingdom Metazoa; phylum Chordata; class Aves; order Passeriformes; family Corcoracidae; genus Struthidea; species Struthidea cinerea. Next base: position 161,551 of record VZTI01010897.1, read on the forward strand.
GTGTCTCAGGGCTAATTGGGCTGGGCTGTTGGCTGGTGAGAGGAAGATGAATGACTTCTATTGCCCTGCCTCCCTTGCCTTGCCCTGCTGCAGATCCTCACTCCCTGCTGGGGCTCTTAGAAAAACTCACCTGATGTCAACAAAGGAACCAGCTCAGGCACCAGTTGCCTGCAAGTTTTATCTCTTGTGAGCAGAGCAAACACTTATGAAAAATATAAACACTAGAAAATGAGATGGTAAGCAGTGGGTCCCTTTAAGGTTTTTATTTTCGTTTTTAGCTTGGCCTCAGAAACTTTTCAGAGTAAAAAGCTGGAAAGGAAAGACAAGGCAGCAGAGGCGTGGATGCCACAGAAGGGCAGACAGCATCCTGCCCAATTTTAACACAGCTCCAGGGGTTTTGCAACCAAGGGTTTTACAAACAGGCTTTGAGGACTGGGTGGTGTTAGAGGTGAGGTGCATTCGTGGGAGTGGTGAGAGAATTTGAAGGAGAGTAGATAGACCCTAAAGTTATGCCAAAGCATCAGGTAGGAGGAGAACGAATAGTTCAGAGTGTTTCTTAAGATCCAGTAAGTTTAGAATGCTTTTCCTTGGGTGGGAAAGCAGAAGGCTTTCTCTTGCCTTGGCTGTGTTCCTCAAGGCTAGGCCTGGTCTAGCTTCTCTTGGAGTCAGTGGACAGAATCCCATTGACGTCAGTAGGACTTGGGTTTGGGCCATAATTACTGGAAAGACCCGCAGTCTAAATGGAGAAATGTCTGCAGCCATACATAGCTCCATTCCAGGTTAAAAATAAAAATAAAAAGCGTTATTTCCAAGTTTACATCCCCAGCACTGTAAATAGATGCCTCTTTCCCCCATCACAGATGCAGCACTGTTCAGTTTGACCGTGGCCATCTTAAACAGCCAAATGGCTTGAGTTTCCCCCCAGGGCATAGAAATAAACATGAATACTTCGTAAAAATAAAGTAAAAGAGGAGGGGAAAAAAGAAATTAAAAAAAAAAAAAAAACAAGAAGAAAAAGAAACTCTGGTAACAAATCCTCTTGCTACCCAGACAGCAAATTTACTGGAGAATTTTGTGAGTCCTGGTCTTTAGAAAAAACTGGACGAAACAAAATAGAACCCCCCAACCAAACACAGAAACCCCAAACATCATTTGTCTGTGAGAGATGAAATTTATTTCACGTTGGTGTTTTTGAGAGTGGCTGCTTGAGGATTGGGCGCCTTCAAATGTGACATCTAAGAAGGAGGGGGCTGCAGCCCCCACTCCCAAATTTTCTCTGACCATTTTGTGGTGCTAAAGATGTCTAAAGCCAGCAAGCAAGGACCAGCAGTGAGGATTAGTTCTTGTGCAGGTTTGCTGCTGTGTTGACAAGTAATGCTGCATGCCAGCGTCCATCCCCTCAGCTGGGACGTGTCTCAAGCATCCCTGCACCCCTCCAGGGTCCCTCTGACACAGGCTCCTTCACCTGCTGCCTCTGAAAAGCAAGAAGTGCCCCAAATATCTCTTGATGCTTGAATTCTATGGGCCCAAATGAGGGACAATAACCCTGCATCGTCCCATACCTTGACCCCAAGGAATGGACACAAGTGGGAAGCCACTGGGTTATCCACATTTACACCGCACAGTCCCACAGGGAAAGCCCTGCCCTGCAATCATAGCCTGGAAGGATATTTGCTGATGAAGCTGGCAGGTGCCTTTGCATGGATTTTCTGGGATTGCCTGGTGTTATTTTATTACGAAAAAGCAAGAATTAATGGCCAGATTGTTGCTGCTGCTTGAAGCCAGGGTCTGTTTGTTTTGGTTCGTAGCTCCATTCACTCGGCCAAATAGCTTCATCTGCTGATGCCTTTTGGAGCTGTTTTGAATGTGTAACCACCAGTGTAACATCCTCTGGTTATTGCGAAATATTTGTGAAAACTGCTTTTATGGAGCCATTGCTTAACGGGGAAACCGAAACGCTCTTACTAATCATCCCATGCCCCCCCGTCCGTCTGTCTGTGGGACGCATCTTCTGGGATCTCCTGTCTAGAACAAACTCATCACAAGCCCCTTTGAAAGTGAGGGAGTTTTTTGCTGTTGACTTCACTGAGCTCTGGATCAGCCTCCTGAGAGCAACGCCGACATCTGAACCTGGCAGGAGGACACCGGGGTTTTTCTCTCCGCGCCAGTAATTTGTGCAGGCTGATGGCCGTGTCAGACCTCAGAGGAAGCAACAAAGCACACAGGGCCACATTCCCCCTCGCTCCACGGCCCAGGACAGGCCCTTTCAGCGTGGCACGATGTGGAAGCAAGCACAGAAGGAGAGCAGCTTGCCACGCTGGTAGTGGTGGTTCTGATGAAATTCCTACACCACCAGGCCTGAGGGCTGACATGCCAAGGAAATATGAATTATGGAAGAGAAACTCGCTGCTGCCAATGCTTTTTACTCTTTGGTGCCTGCTCCCTTTCCCAGGCTTGCTGGGCTGGATCAGACAGAAGGTCTGTCTCTTACAACACTTAATCATTTTTTGTGAACACACTACGTGGTCCATTCCCTGCTGCATCCCGGTAATATTCCAGGTCTGGACGCTTAACAGATCTAGAAATCTCCAGACCCACTCTGGTACTAACATCCATGCCCTTGTAAAAATCCTTTTGGAAGCCTTTTATCCTGTCAGTCTCCGCCGCGCTGTGTGGCGATGAATTCCACATTTCCTGCCTTACAGGAGATAGATGAAAGCACACTTCTTTTTCTGTTTCGGTCGTTATTTTAAAATTGCTGTCTTATACACTTTGTGAGCTTCCTGAAATCACTGTGTGTCCCACAGCTCCTCCGCTGTGTTACAGACGAAATCCTTACCCTCTCAGCTTCATTGCATCATTCATTATTTTATAGGTGTCTATCACTTCTCCCCTACATTTATCCTTTTTCAAGCTTTCCTGCTCTGCTTAGACTCTGCATGTATTTCAGGCTCTTAACTATCCTCTGGGTTAGCACTTTGAATAAGTTTCCACTTTCACAAAATAAAAATTCCATTAGTTTTTCCTCCGCAGGACGTCGGAGGGCTTAACAAACTCGGAAAATTCAGAATAGGCCTGATAAAATAACCTTTTTTATTAGCAGGGATCCTGAGAAACTGCTGTTACAACTGTTTATGCACTGTTACTGACCCAGTGAGTGCTGGAATAGTGATTTGGAAATCTTCTGTCTGAGAAAAACTGAGGAAATTCTCTTATTCTTGCTTTGGTCTTTATTTAGGAAGCAATCAGACTGCTCCCAGCTGGGTGGATCTTTGTTTCCAACTTCCTTCTAGTGCTGGGCTATTTTAGTTATAACCATAAAGTCCTGATAAAAGTTTAATACCCATAAACTGTAGCTAGCTTAGGAAAATCATAGTCACAGCAGCATTTGGACATATGTGCTTTGACCTACTGGGACCAGGTTAATTTGAGAGAAACACCCAAAGTGCAGCTAGTTAGGGATGCTTTTAACGCAGGATGACGTGGGGCAGACCTGGTGGAAGTTGGTAACCACAAACAACTTGTGAAATCTCTTAGTAGTCACCTGAAACTTTACCTAACTCTTTGCCACAGCGAGAAAAAAACCCTTGTGCTACTCGCCGGAAAAGTACAAAGTAAGTGACTTCAAATTGAAGGGCACCATTTAAAACATTTTCTCTCTGCCTTCTGAGGAACCTAAAGGGGTTAAGCAGACAGCTGATTACGTGAGGTGTTTTGTAAGAGCATACTGGATTTGTGTCAAAAGAGCTCAACTTTTCTTAAAGCCCCCAAAAGAGGCACCCACATTTCCCCATTTTTAAGAATTATTCTTTGTGCTGCTCAGCTTGATTTTGAAATCCTGGCTGCAGCCCAGCTGGAACGTGTGGCTACTGGTTCCTTTGAATCCCAGCCCCTGCCTCCCTGGGACCCCCCGGAAGTCTCAGAGTTGAATGTGATAGCAGCGGATCCATCAAAACCTGTGGGACTCTGTTATCAGGGAGAGTGATTATGAAAAGAAATGGCAGGGAAGAATTAGAAAATCACGTTTGCCCTGTAGGCGCCTGCAGCAGGGCTCTTTCTTTCTTTCTTTCTTTCTTTCTTTCTTTCTTTCTCTCTTTCTTTTCTTTCTTTCTTTCTTTCTTTCCCACACACCTCATTTATCCAAACACCTCTGTTTACACAATAGCAAGACTTTCTCCAATAGCTTTTGGCCCGTTTCTCTTTCCTCATCTGACACCATCGTTCCAAGGAAGTTACTTGGAAAGGATATATCTGAGGCTGACACAAGAGTCATGGTGACTCAGTATATTGAAAGGTCAGTGTCATTAAAGCAGTTCTGTTTTCACTTAGTCGAGTATTACAGCACCTTCTGCAAACACAGCCTAGCTTAAAAATTACATGTATCAGGAGAAAAAAAAGTACTAAAATCTGAACCTAATATGTGTACTCCGATATCCTAGCACAAGAATCTCACATCCTGGAGGGGCACACCCAGGGGTGCTGAGGGAGCTGGCCGATGTGAATGTGAGATCACTCGCAGTTATCTTCAACAGGTCTTGTAAAATGGGCTAGGTTCGTGGAGACTGGACGAAAGAAGATGTCCCTCTTGTTTGGATCTGGGGAAATACAAGCTGGTCAGGCAACAGCCTTGGAAGACTGTCCCAAACTCACTAAGGAGGAGTGGGTTGAGAGCAGTCGCTATCCATCTATGAATTTACAGAAGGGAAACGATGCCTGAGGATTGCCTTGTAGGATGAGATGGCTGGCTTGATGGAGGAGGGGAGAGCAGTGATTGCTGTCTTTCTTGACTTTGCCAAGACTTTCAGCGCTGTTTTCTCATTGGCACTCAACACCCAGTTCCACAAGTCTCTACCAGAGCCTGAAGACCTTCAGGTGGAAACTGAGAAGCGTGGTGACAGCAGTGTGAATAAAGCTGCCATCAGCTGTCTTCGTTAGGGATCCTTGCATCTCCACCATTACAAATCCACCACTTTCTGCTCTCCCTTTATTCATTTTGAGCACCAGTTTCACATCAGTTGTAAATCAGAAAGAAAAAATCCATTAAAAACTTTGGCATCTAAAATCACGGACATCATTATTACAGAGAAGCAGCTACATCTCAACAATAATTTTTTTCTGAGGTTGTTTTAACCCTTTCTCTCTCAATTTGCTCTGCCTACTTCTGTGACAGAGCTTCATGCATTCTCTTAGAGCAGAATTTAAATACCAGAAATTAAAAAAAGTCACAAAGACTTCACAGTGGTATTGTGCTGAAGGAAATCGTCTTAGTTTTACTATTAATGCATGTGTACCAGTTTCCATTGTTTTTTTCTGTGAAAACCAGTCCCACTGAGAATAATTCCATGTGGACTAGCTAGTAAAAGTCTAGAGGAGAGATAAGATGAGGAAAGCAAGAGGGATTAAAAATGTTTTTGAAAGACAACAAAGAAAATTGGGCAGAGAACTCCTGTAAAAATTAGTCCTATTTCCCTGTTCTTTTAGTTGTTGGGCAAAAATCTTTAGAAGAATGCCTAGCAGAACAACCAAAACCAGTACAACAGGACAAACCTTACTCTGCAGACATTAAATGAAATAGCAATCTACCACTGATTGCACTGGGTTCACATTAATCAGTTAGGATGTACGACAAATGTTGCCTTGGTTTTAACTATCCAAGGACACAGTTTTCATTCCTTCATCCGTTGTCTTCAGCTTCCTCACTGCTTTGTGGGAGACCAGGGAGGGGTGGCATGTATCCCTCAGCATGGCAAAGGGTACAACATCAGTCTGGCTGCACCACATATTGACACATAGACGTGGCCAGACAGGAAGTTCCGGGGGGATGAAAGCGAAGCAGTGCTTAGTTTCCCTGATATCCCAACTCCCAAATGGATGAGTGAGATATGATTTCAGATTTCCTGTCCCACTTCCACCCAGAATGGCATTTAGCACCTCCGGGGCTGAGATGAGCTGGATTCTGACGAGCTGAGTGTTGGCAGGGTCCATCACGTGGGATGGATAATTGCATTCTGGTTCCTGCACGGGGAGAAGCTGAGCTGGCCTCACCAATTCGGGATGATGCCCAGGAAAGGGAGGGGCAGCTCCTACCCTGCTGGGTCTCAACCTTGGTACAGGAGTAGGGCTTGTGAGTGCTGAACCTGCAGAGGGAATTGGGTTTGGGGTGCCCTGATGTGTGGTACAGCTTGGACTTAAGGTTTCAAAGCAGTTTCTGCTGGACTTGAAACAAGAGCCAGAGGAGTTAAATGAACACAAGATGTGGTAGCACATATCCGGTGTGCCCCAGACACCCTGAGCAAACACCCAGTGTGCTGTGCTTGAAGGAACTCTGTGCCCTGCTCCCTGACTCACTCTCCATTAGATCATCTAACAATCTGATGGCTTTCCCCTCTGAATGTGGAGAGTGATGGGAAAACACGCTCGTACCTCCACAGGAGTGTCAGGGAGGTCATCCACGTTCCCGTGCTAGAGGCGCATGATGGAAACTGTACGTGTGTAAACCCACAGGGATTCCTTCCCTCAGTGTGGAAACAGCATCTGCTTTGGCAGCCTGGACACCGGTGACCAAATCAGCCCCCTCATAACACAAGGCACTGCTGAGTTTCTGCTAATCCTTCCCAGAGCTCCTCTCCGGGAGCCTGTGCAATTCTGAGCTCAGTTTAAATTGGCACCGCTGCCAAAGGACGCCATTCCAGCTGTTTTTGTGCTTACATGGCCAGCCAAAACACGGAGTTGTTTCTTCCGAAAACAAAACCTTTGTGTCATTGTTTTTTGCTGGCTTGGCTGGTGGCTAGCGTGGGGCAACCTGGGGTGGGAGCAAGTGGGTGAGGGTACGAGGAGGGCCTGCTGCTGACAGGAACAATGCTGGCTCCGTCCTCAGTGAACCACATCCTGGTGTTTTGTTCTGATTGCTGTAACTGCTGCATTTTTCTCTTCTTCTCTTGTGTATCGTGTTACCCGTACATGCACTTTATTCTCCTTTCATGTTCAATCTGCGAAAGGAATTTTTAGGCGGAAAAACTGCCATGCGTGCGTCTCCCTGGCGGTGCCTTTCTCTTGAGCCAGTGTAAATGAAATTCATTTCTAGGATAGACATCCTTTCCTCAAGTGTGCTGTAGAGCTCTCTAAGAAATGCCAACTCCCATCTCCTTGGCACGAGCTCCTGATTGCTGCTCCCAGAGTAAGGCAGCCCTGTTTTTCCAGGGAGCACATAGCAGGAGAGTTACTGTGCAAGAACTGCAACAGCAAGGTTTAGGACCCGCCTGTATCTAATATTAAAATGTGGACATTCATCCTAGAGAGTAAAAATATATTGTCGTGACTGCTCTGCCTCAGAGGGAAGGGAAAAGTCACCAAGGGTAATGAAATCACAAAATCATCTATGGTTTGGCAAGAGTTGCTCTTTGAGCTTTGATCAGCTGCGATGTTTATCCACCTCTCTGCTTTCAAATCAGGGACACAAAAAATGAAAGCAAGAAAAATGTTCTTTCTTCTTTTTTTCTTCCTTTTTTTTTCCTCAATAAAGCAGAGATCACTCCGTGCTGGTTTTTAAGTGCCCCAGACTCCATTCTGACTTTTCTGCATATAACACATCTTTGCACATGAAAGGATGGCTTTTGGTCTGGTAAGTGATTTAGTTTCATAGATAAATGTGTCCTGGCATAACACACTGCAGACTGCAATTCTGACATGGTTTTTGGGTTACTCGGTCTCTTAAAAAAATACAGCCCACTTCACCTCTGACTTATCTATCAGAGAGAGAGTAGAGCAATAGCCCCATTTGCATTTTCTTCTCTCTTGTGTTGTGGTTGGGAGCGCAAGACAGCTGGAAGGCAGAGTACCTCAGTGCAACCAAATGCCACATTTCACATCCTGATCTTCACCTCTCCGAGTTCCACCCTTGCAGTCACAGTTTTCTCCACTCTGTGACACTACTGGCAAAGGATTTCCCACCTTTGCTTCCTGTTCAAACGTGGGGTGAACATGTTAAATTGGGAAATACCCATTTGTCACAGCAGAAGCACTCAGCAGGGTTAGATTTGTCACCTGAGCTGGGGAAGGGTCTGGAGCCCCAGGAGCGGCTGAGGGAGCTGGGAAAGGGGCTCAGCCTGGAGAAGAGGAGGCTCAGGGGGGACCTTGTGGCTCTGCACAACTCCCTGACAGGAGGGGGCAGCCGGGTTGGAGTTGGTCCCTCTGAGGTAACAAGTGACAGAATGACAGGAAACAGCCTCAAGTTGCACCAGGGGAGATTTAGATCGAATATTAGGGAAAATGGCTTAATTGAAAGAGTGGTCAGACATTGCAACAGGCTGCCCAGGGAAATGGTTGAGTCACCATGCCTGGAAGCATTCAAAAAAACATGCAGACGCGGCGCCTGGGGGACATGGATTAACAATGAGCATGGCAGCGCTGGGTTAATGGTTGGACTCAATGATCTTAGAGGGCTTTTCCAGCATTAACTGTTTTTATGATTCTGTGACTCACAAGTAGCTGCCTTCTCTGAGGCCAAAGAGGTGAGCTGTGACCTCAGGGACACCACATGTGGCATTGCTTGTTCTAGACAGATGCCCTTGAGGTGACCCACACAGTACAGACCAGAGATTTTCACACAGCTGCTTTAGATATTCTTATCACCCACCACTCACTTGTGGATGTGCCACCCTCGAATTGATGAGCAGGGAATACACTCAGTCTCCTCAAGCTGGACCTCTGTGTTCCACCTCTTTCATTGTAAGGTACAAGACCAGCCAAGCAGTCCCTGTGTCTTGAACAAGAGACAAAGAGCAGACAGTAAATCCAGGTCACTATTTGTTTGCAAATAACTGAAGAATGAAAAAACCTCGGGGGCCCTGGGCTCATGACACAAACCTTTGCCAGGGCCATTGGTGTGAGCATGGTGGATTGTGAAGCCCTCGTAAATAAACAGAGTTAAACAGTGATTTAGCGCATTCCTCATCCCCGTTTATCTGAACAAGATTTTCTGTGTAGGATAGCGCTGCAGTCATCATTAAACCTGTTCCGTTTGGGTTTCCTTATTCCAAACATGTTCCAGGACGGGATTGGTGCCCAACAGTGCTCATCTGCAGGACTGTGAGGCTGCTTCTTCTGCCTGCTGCCCCGAACAGAACTTACAGCTCAGGCCCGCAGCACAGCAAGGACAGGCTGGGGCTGGGAATAAAGAAAGCAAGAACCTTTGAACTGATGAGCAGCGGGAAGCTAAGGGAGCTACAATATCCCGTTTCAGCAGGGAAATAAGGCGACAACACACGAGGGAAATCTGACCCTCTGGCTACTTCCATGTTTGCTCCATATACGTTTAGCGCTGACTTTTCCTGACCCCTGGGCTGAAGGCCTCAGCTTGTGTCCAGATGGGTTGATGACAAGCAAACATGGGACTCTGTGGTCCTCTTCCTGTCAACAGGGTTTCTAAGGCTAATTCTGCTCTTACTCCATGCAGTGGTTTGACTCCCTCTGCTCCATCCTCCCCTTAAGGGAAATTATGCCTGAAACTGGATTGCATCACTGCAGGAGGAAGGCCAGTTTGGGGGAAGGAGGGCATGTAGGATCTTGTTTGGTAATTACATCTCGCAGATCAAAAATGCTGCTCTAAAGTAAACCTCTTTTGCAAGAGATAAATATTGTTATTATTATTAATAATTTAGACAGTGCAGTTACTGTTTAATAACATAATTGTGCCCTTTGATGGAAGCTTTTATCCGGGGATCTCAAAGGTTTAGTGGTAATGACGCTGGTGTTGCTGAACTTCACGGACAAATGTAGAAACAGAGGAACAGCAAGGTTCCTAACTTATACTTTTGGGTGCAGAATGGGACCCTGTGGTAGGCAGAGAGCCCACAGATCTTTTGCCTCTGCACTCTCTGCCTTTAGCCACAGAGATCAGCAACCCTGGTGACCATAAGCCAGAGGAAAGGTTTCACCCCATACCCCTCAGGAAGTCTGAGCTTTCAGATGCAAGCAGGATGGTTGGATCATGCTCCTTTCCTATCCAGCAGGTTATAAAGGGTTTCTGTTCCATAGGTATGCCTTGGAGTGGAAGAAAATAAAACATTAACCTGAGTCTCATCTATACGTAACAGTTTCTTACTTATCGTGCTGTTACTGGTGCTCATTAAAACCACTCTGTGAAGAGCCTGTGAAGGAAAAAAGGGCATTTCTTCTCCCAGGGAAACCCTACCCCTTCCATTTACCCACTGTGCTGAATGTCTCCTCCGCCATAAATTGGTTCAGTTGGATAAGCAGCGTGTGTGTGATAAACAGCCCTGTGACAGCGTGGTCATTCTCTGCATGCAAAAGACTGGGAAGGGAATCAGCCAACTGTCCAGGCTTGTCGTAGACCAGATTTTGCTCCTAAAACCACTAAAGATTTCTGTTTCAAACCAAAGTTGGGGTCACTGACAGGCCAGTTGAAATCAAGTTGCTGATGCAACATCCTTTCATCCAGGGCACTGTCATTTCGGTTCCCTGTTCCTTTATGCTCCACAGAGGTACAGCCACCTTCCAGATAGAGTGTGAAACCCATCAAAAGCCAGAGGAGAGGCGCTCACTCCTGAAGGTGCTCTGCCCTTCTGGTTTGTTTCTACCTCCTGCTCTTCACAAGCTGCCTCTTCACAGGACTGAACAGAGGGAATTTCATCCTCCTGCAACTGCTCTTTTTCAAGTGACCTCATGAAAAGCAACCACAGTGCCAAAACAAGATATTCTAATGATCACCATCAGAGATATTGAGTAAACTACACCTTTTTTGTTATTCTTTCTCTCTCTTTGCCCTTTCTCATTTCCTCCCTAAAGTTAGCAAAGCAGCTGCCTTCCTGGAAGTCTTTGGGCCAGCATGGGCGAACTCACAGCCTGGGCTGAACTCTCTGGGGCTGATGGCAGGGCTGTCTGACGTGAGAGGAGACACTCCACTTGCTCAGACACAAATGCTCTGAGGTCTGTTGTTAGAACATCCCCAAAACCTCAAGCAGATCATGGCTTTCTCGCTGGTTTGGGCTGAGACTCATGCTAGCTTTTCTCGCAGCACCAATTATAGACATTAATTTAACATTTTACCAGGTTTCACCCACTCTCCTTGACCAGCAGCTGTCACCTGCAGCCTCTAGACGATGCAAAAAAAGAGCAGTACCTTGGGGAATTCCTAACGATTTTTCTGGAAAGAATGGAGCAACTTCACTAGAAAGTAACAGGAAAAATCCAGCAATGAGACCCGGCAATGGGAAAGGGATGCAATGTGAACCCAGCTACCAAAAAACTGTTTTCCTCCTTTCCTCCTGACAGCTGAGCCAGCAGAAGAACCAGCTGGGAGAAGGCACAGATAGGCTGCAAGGCTGAAGGTTGCGCAGCTCTCCCAGTCAGTGTTGGAGAAGTTGATTTTACTGGGACTGGAAAAATTCCACCCAGTATTCTGCATCCCACAATGGCCACCGATGGATGCAGAGGGGGGAATATACACGGTAATCCCCTGAATGCCTCCCGTCCACTGCCTGTTTGCAGCTCAGGACCTTCATGACCCACTTTGGCTCCCCACGTGTTTCTCCTTCCCCCAGGAACTCATCCAAATGGCTGTGGGCATCCTCTGGTAGAAAAGGGAAGTGTTTCCTGGCAGGTGGGAGGTGGCAGTGATGTTATTAAAGGGAGGTAACCTGCCAAGTCTCATCCTTCAGGGCTGGGATGGAGGGCAAAGAGATAAATGAGTAAACTACAGCAGAGTGTCAAGCTGCTCTCACCAATGACTGCCTGTCCTTCCACCACTCCCCTTAAAAAAAAAAAGGAAAAAGGAGAAAAAAAAGGGTGGAGAAAGAAAAGAATCTGAGACTTAGTGCTCTGGGTGCTGACCAGAAATCAGAGGACAGTTTATTTGCATCTGGCAGAACACGAAGATGATTATTTTCAGGCTTCTTTGGAGTTCAGAGCAACTGATTGGAGCAGTCAGATGAGGCACTTCAGCAACCCCAGTGCTTTACTACTTCTTTGTGTCCTGGAATTGCTTGCAGTGTTCTAAATATTTATTTACTGTGTTTATAATATTTATATTTTTAACAAGCATTCATTGTTTTGTTCTGAAATCTATTTGTTATTGTCTCTTTGAATGCTGACCAGAAGTAATAAACAGCAAGTTATCAAGTTTTATGCACACTTGAGTCAAGTTTTAGCTCTGCAAATCCTTCCCGAAATGTTCAGGAGATGTGAATTTTCAGCCTCTGGCAAAGGGCTTCTGTTAACTTCAGAAATAAGTGCAGTGCTTCATATCACAGAGCCAGCATTACATTTCCCTGTGTCACAGGGACTCTTCAGCCAGTTTTGGCCCAGACTTCGAATTCTCGCTTGCATTCTGCTCCCCACACCCTCCCAGACTGTTGGTAGCCCGTGTTCGGCACGTCGGCTTTGTCCTGGGAGAAGGAATTTCCAGAGAGCAGCAAACGAGAGAATAAAACCAGGCAGTGACTTGGTCATGTCCCTACATTTGCTGCAACAAGTTTCTGCTTCGAAACTTCCCCCCAGGGCTGTTCCAGATACTGCCATCCCGGCACGCTTGCACAGCCTGGGTTTCACAGCAGCGGGCAGGTGCAGTGACGTAGGGCACCACTGTGTGCTGTCAGCAAACCAGAGAGGAACGGAGAGCTACTCTTGGAGTGGAAAAAAAGAAAAAAAAAAAAAAAAAAAA
>VZTI01010897.1:174287-218612 GCA_013397865.1 Struthidea cinerea
CCAAAATAAACCATAACAAAACCACCAAAAAAATCCCAAAGAAAGCCCCCCAAGAAACCCCCAAGAACGCAAACAAGCAAACAAAACCCCCCCAAAACCACAAACAAACAGACAAAAAACCAAAAAAAGCAAAAAGCAAAACATTGCCATGAAAAAATTGTGTAAAAAAAAAAAAAACAAGAAAAACAAAACAAAGCCCGTTAAAAATAATTAAAAAAACAAAACAAAAAACAAATAAAAAACCAACGAACCAAAAAAACTAAAAGAAAATTTAAAAAAAGAACCATAAAACAAACCAAAAAATCAACCAACCAGCCAGCTAAACACCTGCAAAAAATCATTAAAAAAAACCCAAACAACAACAATAAAACAAACAAACAAATAAGAAAAAAAAAAATCAACAAAAACCCCCCCAAAAACCACACACACACACAAAAAAACAAACAAAAAAAAAAACCCAAAAAACAACACGAAGAACCAAAACCCAGCCAACAAACAGTGACAGTGGGAAGAAACTTCTGTGCTTCTTTTAAGGCAAACTGTGCTCATCACAGCTGAGGCACGGACCTACTGATTCCTGCTCGCTCTGTTCCTCAGGTAATGGCTTCATCCAGCAGCTTTCTGCACTTCCCTGAGAGCTCTCTCACACCAGGGCGGAAGGGCTTTCAGGCACCTGCAGAGCCATTTTACTGCAGAAACACGAAAATAAAAGGCCTGTACATTTTTATTTCCTTTTAGGGGGTGGAAGGTAGGATAGGGAAGACGTGGCCTGGTGGACACCACCTGTGGGAAAGAGGGTGGTGATAGGATACACAAGATTGAGCCCTGTGAGGCGGTGAAGGAGAACAAGACTAATCCCTTCCCATCCCAGGATGGGGTCTGAGGAGGTTGTATATACAAATACTTCCAAAAAATGCTTGAATAAACAAGTAATAACTGCAGGCAGCCACCTGCTGCACAGAGGGTACTCCAGAGCACTTCACGGGCCCGAAGCGCGCCCAGGGACAGCTTGGGCTGTTGTTCCCAGCTTTGCATCACTGTTAATCAGTTGTTGTTTCTGGAAACTGATTTCTTAAAACCTCCCAAAGCTACTAAAGACTTTTTTTTTTTCCTTCTGGGAATAGCGATAAGCGTTTGCTTCCAGCTTGCAAAAAAACCCATAGCAGCCTCACAAGTGTCTTCAGGCATAAAAAAAACCAGCGAGTTCAAGGGACTCAGTGAGTGCCAGGCATTTCCTAGAGGTTTCACAGAGGAATTTACTTTTTTCCCCTCCAAGGAAAACACAGAGGTTAACAAAGGACTGGAGAAACGGAACTGAAATTCAAGCACTGGGCGCTGCCTGCCCGAGACAGCGGGGCAGGGCTTGGAAGAGGAGAGGCAGAGGAAGGGAGGCAGGGATGCATGAGGGGTGATTATTCTGCGGCCCCAGGTGTGCCAGGATCGGGAAGGAGCCAGGAGAGCTCTGCTGCAGCAAGAACCAGTTCTTTCTGCCGTGCCTGGATGTGACTGCGTGACTTTCATCTGCTTGGCCCCCTTGGTGGGTAGGGGCTCTCACACTCAGGTTTTCCTGGAGAACAACGAAATACAAGAGCAGGGAAGCCTCCCAAAAGAAACATCTGGGACAAAGAAATAAATAAAGGGAGATTTATGTACTCGTGAGGGAAATAGAGTTTGTTTCTAAAAGGAGGCCCTTCAAACCGCGATGATTTAACGCAGTTAATGGCATAACAACGTCAGGCAAGGTAACAGACCCTCTCCTGATTTCCACACACCTGGAAACGTTATTTTAATGGAGAATCTCCTCCAAAACAGCTTCAGTTTTCTCTCAGACAGTTGTCAGGGACACAGACACAGTGCTGAAGAGCCTCTCTGTGCCCAACAGTGACTACGAGTCCCTGATACACGTATTTTGCTCTTTAAACTTCATGTTTAGTATCCTCTGAAATTTACTGTACACATTGGGTGAATACCTCAGACTGCCTTACTGGGCCAAACTCCTCCTCGTGACCACCAGTTTTCAAAAAAGGAGCAAAACTTTCTGTTTTCCTTCTGTTTCTGTGTGACATCACTGTAAACGCAAAAGTTGAAGCAGAAATGTGGGGACTACTTTATTACTTTCTCCTCTTGTCTCTCACCTTGCAATGTTTTGGTTTTGTTTTTCTTTTTCCTGTATTTGGCTGCTTTGAACTCTCTTTACATTGGTCCTTGCCCTTAGAGACACTTTCATTCAGTGAATCAGTTGGTGTGAGGGTACCAGGACCAGGTGGAGGGACCTTTGTGGGACTGGATCACCTTGGTGCAGGTGACACCCTCTTGCTGAAGCACCAACAGGTGACCTCAGCACGCTGGAATTTGTGGGACCAGCCACCCCAGCACAACAATTCTGTGGCTTTGCTTTCTACTGACAAAGGGCCATGCACCATGAAAGGCACGGCTTGTTTTTTTCAGCTTGGCCCACGGACGTCAAACTTTACATCAAGGCAAGAAACACTGCACAGGACACCAAGGCAAGGTCTGCAGCCGACCTGTGGTGGTTTGCAGTGCTAGGGGTCTTTAGCATTTATAGGACAACACCTTCTCTAACCTGTTATTGCTTGTTCTTTAATCCCTTGTTGCTTTCTTTTCTCTTTCTCCCCGTAGCTTTGACTTTTTCTTTCCACTAAAGTGATGTTACAGCACTGAGGTCAGTGCCACACTTCGTTTCATGCCAGCAGTCTCTGTGAAGGGAATTATCAGCTACTGGAGGTGTGCGGGCCAAATGAAAGTCTCAGAACCTCTCCAATGATCCTGTGGATTTTTGTATCCCAGCGTAAAGAAGGGCTCTTCTCCATGGTGCTTTCTAATCAGTTATTTCCTATTTCTGTCTCTACTGGAGGCACCAGGGGAATGAAAGCAGCCAAATATATTGTAAAAAATTGAAGCGGGGCTGTCTTGGTGCTGGCAAGAGGAGCTGGATAGAAAAATTCCCATTTATGAGAGTTTGCTCCTGGCTCAATCCCTGTTCAGCAAAGAACTGATGCACGTGTGTGCTCCTGTTGCTGCTCTGCAATGCCAGCTGGAGGCAAGTTACGGCGCAGTGGGGTGGCAGGTGCTGCACAGAGAGAAATCAGCACTGAAATGGATAAGTCTGGCTTCCCTGGCTTTGGTTCTGCTTTGAAACTGATGTGATGAAGATGTCATGGAGGTAGGGGACCACTGCCTTCAAATGGCTGTGAAATGTGCCACGGCATAAGGAAAGGTTTGGTGGTGCCCAGCTGTCAGGATGAAATTCCAGTTCTCACTGTGGCATGTCAGCGTTTTCTAGCTTGCCAGAAGACTGGACAAGTTTTGATTCCCTGCAAATTAAGAGAGCCAGTTCTTTGGTCCCTAATCCTCAATCTGCATAAACAAGATTAACCAGGCTGCAGTCCTTGGTCAGACACATACACATGGCTATGGGCAAACGTGTGCATGGGATATGTCTTGTTAACAGAACAAAGTCTAGCAGGTTTTTATTTTTAATGGAGATGGGACTTCTGGGGTCAGATGCACTAAACATGAAATGATGAACTCTCTGCAATGAGTTCAGGTACTAATTTTTCCTGTACCTACCTAGACAGGCTCCATTTATCACGAGAACAATGAAACTCTCATAATATTCCCATGTCTGTGTTCCTGATCCAGCTTTTACAAAACCGGGATAAGGAGGTCAGCAGTTTATTTTCAGTGCTGTTAAAGGTGGTGAAGGAATTGCAGACCTGAAGATGATAAAATGGCCCAGGCACTCCGAGGCTCTCTTGTCCTTTTGAACTAATTATGACTCGGGCCCTTAATGGATTTCAGCCACAAATATGTTATTCTTTCATCACATAAATTTGTGGAAAGCCATTTACTTCAGCAAGCACCACCAGGCACTCGGTGCCTGGTGAGTCAATCTAGCTGAGGCCAGAGTCCCAGCCTGATTGTGAGATCTCTCTTGGTAGATAATGCACGTTAATGATTGCAAAGATGGGAACCCTAATTTGTGCATTCCTACAGGTGATGGACCAATCCCTCAATTTGCCATCGTGCTGCTGATGCTGATTCTGCTATTCAAAGTCTTGAGTCTACCGTTTATTTGTACCAAAAAAAAAAAAAGTTTTGGGGTCTGTTTTATCTATTTTTTTCAAATGTTTAAATGCAATGGTATATTTTAATCTTCAATTACTTACTAATAAAGGAAAAAATGATTGCTTATTTTATACATCTGTTTGCATTTCATAGTGTTTATTTAGTAAATTTCTTTAATAGTGGTCCCAACCCCAGTTTTGCTTTACCTCACTGAAATGAAAGTGGCTATACACCCACTAACCTTATATATAAGCTGTTTTGTCTTAAAAAGATGGAAGTCACTACAGATATCTCCCACTGATGCCAGGATCAGCTATAAAGCTCAGTGAAATAATTAAAATTCAATAATGGAAGTCGTTATGCGGCTCCTTTGTGGTTTTGCCTCTGCCTTCTCTGTTTTCTTAGCACCACGGGCTGCAGGGAGGCTGGCAGGGGTGCTGTTTTGTGGCCTTTATTCACAGGTAGTCCAGTGTTCATGATTTTAGTGGCAATTACAATGACTGTTAATTGGTGAAGTGGGATTTGAGAAGAGTTCCCCCAGCTTGTGAAGCCGTTGTGCTGTTTTGTCTGAGAAAGGCATTTACAAGCTCAAAGGAACCATCAAAATATTAGTGACCAGAAAATTACTCCAAGGATTTTAGTGACCATAAGCAGAAATTTTATTTACCTGCACCAGTCAAGACACCAAGAATCATGTGGAGGAGAATGCTTGATGTCAAAAATTCAATGTGAGGAAAGGAAAGAAGCTGCTTCCCACAATAAGTGGAGAAATTAAAGATGGAAGTCAAGCTCACAGAGCTCCAAAGAGCCAGGTGTCCTTCTAAGCTCTGTCTTTTGGAGGCAGTTCCCAAATTTAGTACCTTACTGCCTACCAAAATCACTGGCCTTTGTGTCTCGTTTTTCACTGCCGTGCCTGCAAAGTGTTTTTAGTACAGGAATCTTTCCACACGTTGCTCAGATGCAGGTGGAATGGCAGCTTTTGGCGTCTTGGCACGTGTTTATCACCTGCCTGGATCTTTCTCTGCCTGCCACCTTTCACCTTTATGCTTTTGCGTGTTTCTCACAGCAGAAATTTTGACAACTTTGTTGAAGTTGCGGGTAGGTTGTCAGAAGCTACAAACTGCTCTTTATTCAGGTTGTTGGTACAGTTGCCACGTGGCAATGGTTGCCAGCTGAAGGTCTGTGCTTCAGCACATGAGACCACATCAGCGCACAATTTTCCTTACTCATCTGGTCCAGGAGATGCAAGCAGAAACCTCTTCTCTACAATAAAAGGGTATTTGTGAGTCTTCTACTCCCATCAGCAAAATGCTTGGTACAAGCTTAACCCAACGTTTGTGATCAGTGTAATTGCAGCTGCTTGAGTGCTGTGCTGAATCAGTTCCTTCCTTCTTCTTCCAGCCATCTTTCCCTTTGAAATGCAAACACTATCACAGATTAAACTGCAGTAACGCAGATAGGCTTGTCAGATTTAATCAGCACAAGCCTTGCAAATGCTTTTGCTCTATTTGCCCTGATCTGGAGCTGATTTGGCTCCTCTGGCTGCCGAGTAATGCTAATTTCTAGCAATCCCCCGCTAGAACTGCCCCTGTCCCAAGGGCAGCAGCTGCTCTGAGCTGCTCACTGCCGTGTCAGGCACCACACAGCTCGTGCTGCATGAGGGTGCAGGTTGTCACAGCAGGAATGGCAGGCTCCCCCAAAGCCGCTCTGCAGACCCCTAACGCAGGAGCAATTAGATAACCTGAGCGGGCCTCTGGCAGCACTCTCCTCAGTCAGGTGCCCTGTGCTTATTGCAGTTAATTCGACACTCTGATGAGTGGAGATTAAATGCAAACTCCACATCCAGTGCATATTACTTCCAGCAGACTCATGCCTCAAGAAGGAATGGTTCAGGTGAAGGTCTGCATGAAAGGAAACTGATTGACATTTTCCAAAGTTTTCCGGTCTCTCCTGTCTCTTTTCTTTTCCTGATGCTCTGACCTGAATTAAAATTGTTTCTTTTCACTTTTTATTTTGTTCTTCATGTTGTGGCTGAGCAAAATCTGCGTGAAAGCCAATTATTAAACCACGCCGTT
The DNA here is from genome assembly GCA_013397865.1 of Struthidea cinerea. Classification (NCBI taxonomy): domain Eukaryota; kingdom Metazoa; phylum Chordata; class Aves; order Passeriformes; family Corcoracidae; genus Struthidea; species Struthidea cinerea. Next base: position 180,452 of record VZTI01010897.1, read on the forward strand.
CTCAGTGAAAATGAGTGTTAAGCTGAATTAGCAAGGTGCAACACTATGCCGTCTTTTTAGCCATTAAATTTGATCATCAGCCTTCCAAAATTCCCAGAAAATTACACATCAACTTGTACAGAAAAAAAAAACCACAAACAACCCCCCATATCTCTCCCACACATCCAAAATTCAGCTAATTCAAATTACTACCCTCATATGATCAGCCCTGAAGGACAGTGGTTTTGTGCACAGGCAATATTTCATCCTGCAAAGCAACGTTATGGAAAAACAAGACAGAATAGTTTTAGTTAATTTAGTAGGTCCTAGTTTAATTTCACAATCACCTAATTTTGATTAAGCCTAGTTCAGCTCATTTTTCCTTTCTGTTTGGATGTGCATTTTGTTGCATATACTACGATGTAAAAATTAGAAGAAATGGACATACGCTCTGGAAGGATAAAATTTGTGCTAAAGTCCTAATAATATGGGCAAGTAAAATACAGTTTAAGTTTATTAGGATGCTAGACAGGTGCAGGTCAGGAACTGCTCTAAATAAAACACTCATTGCTCCCTATAAGGCTGCATGAGAAATACATACAAGCAACAAATATCTGTCAAATCAATGTCTAGTGATTTAGGTACATGAAGTTGTGGCTACAGTGCCTGGGACTTCCAGTCCCTCTGGTAAAAAGCATAATTCTCTGCTGATGAAGGGGGTATTTTTGCATTTGTTTTAGCAAATAAACCTGGTTCAAACACTTCTTTAGCATAAGGTGAAGATGAATAATCTCCTGCCTTCTTTACCTCACAGCTTTGAAAGAGGGTGTCCTAGTTTGGAGAAGACCAGTGGTTTTCAGAATGACAGCCAGGAGTTTTCATTTTGTAGGTTGGATGCATAAACATGGAATATTTCACCCTAATACCTCCAAATTAGCTGTATTTGCCCTAACTTTCATTTATGAAATGGAATGCTGGTTTGCCTACTAACACATTCAAATCAGCACTCTGAGGAGCCCAGCACAGCAAAACCTTTAATTTAAAAATCGAGGTGGAGACAGCAGGACTTGAAGAAAATGGATATTCTAGGAACATTTTTTTGTGAATGATCATCACAACCTAGGTAAGGTAGAACACTGTAACTTGGCTTCAGACTTTTCCAAACCTTTACATAAGACTCGCTAATGATCCAATTTGTATTTTTGGCAAAATCATGCTGAAAGGCAATGATCACTTTTAGCAGAAATGCTAATCTAAGGATTTGTGGAGCTTTTTCCTTCTTTGGCATCTTGGTCTGAGAAACTAAATGTTTTGACTCAATAATGGAAAACAAGATGTTCTGTTCCAAATCAATGTTTCTAAACATCAAAAGTATTTTATTGTGTCTATTTGTTTGTTTTTACTTTCAATTAAAAATGCTTGCCTTGTTTCGGAAGTAGCTGAACTTCAGTGCTTCCTTTGGGAGACTTCAGGTGTCTTTGCTCGTTCTTTTTTTTTTTTTTTTTGTTTGAGATTCTTCTCAAGGCTTTTGATCTGGTCTGAGAGCAGTTTAGCCCCTCGGTGTTGCTGCTGAGAGAAGCATGGATGTCTGCATTTCATTTCAGGGTGAGTTTCCTCACTGGCATCCGACTGACTCAACCTGTGGTCTCAGCACACGCTGAGCTGTGTTTTATTGTTTTGCAATAAAGGGCCATGGCTATTTCTAGAAGTCAGGGAAATCCCTCTCAAGCTAAGTAAAACATTGGTGTTGGTCCACACCCAGTATCACTGGCACATTTACCAACTGGACCACAATCCTGTGGCTTGTACTATACAACTTGAGAAACCAGAACAAGTTCCTCTCCTCTGGCTTGTCTTCTTCCTTCGTGCAGCCCTGACCTGGACCCCTCAGCTGGGTGTTTCTATTCCCTGTGGAAAATCCCTGCCGGGGACACTGGCTGCCTTCCTGATGCTGGAGGACGCGGCTGTGCTGTCGCACTCAGCTCCTGTCACGCAGTCAGGGATGTGTTTGCTTCTCCCTGATGAAGTGAGGAATGTTTTCGAATTTTTTGTTTGTTTGTTTGTTTATTTGTTTGTTTGTTTTGTGTGTTTTGGTTTTTTTTTTCCTCACACACAGTGGTCTGCCTCCTTGGTTTAATCAAAAGGCAGGAAAACACACTGGTTTTCGTGCCAACAGAAGGTGCTACTGCTAGGGGGATGGCAGAAAAGCAGGGAAATTAACAATTACACCTCTGCCTACTCACCTGTCAGCTCTCAAACATTTGTGCTTCAGGATTTTTCCAACCTGGAGATCACTCCAACCCTTCCCTTCCCTTCCCTTCCCTTCCCTAAAAATCAGAATCTGTATTCTCTCTATTTCTTTCTACAACCCACTATGTCAAAGAGGCAGGAAAATAAAAGTTGAAAGGAAATTTTCTTCAGTGAGATGTTTAGAACAGGAAAACAGACTGATGGCTTTGAATTGCCCCTGAGAAGAATTTCTCCATCTCCCATTATTTTTGCGGTTCTGGTATCTTAGTGGCAGCTACGACTGGTCAGTAAGCACATCTTTCTGTCCCCATCCCCTCATTACTACTCAAAATACCATTTTTTTTTCAGGTTTTACACAATGCTCTCCAGCTGTGGGTGTTTTTAAACCCTTTGTTCTCCTGTATCTTCTGATGAACTTTAAGGGCTCTTTGCTGTTTACACTGACCTATTTTTAATGCCTGAGATTTTAAACACAACTTGTTTTCCGGGTAAAAATAGATTGTTATTTTATGTGATACACTGAAATGCCATACACAGAGAAAGTTCACCCAGCAGGTGAACTTGAGGTGTGCCCACAAGTGTCTCTCCAAGCCATCAGGACTTGAGTGAGTGCTTACACTGCCGGGTGCATTTTGCACAGCCATGTCTGCAAATCAAATGTCTCCATCACGGCACCTATTGTAAAAATACAGGGGAAATAAAAGAACATCCCCCTGCAAAAACTGTTTTGCAGGCCACTTATACAGCATGTGCAGCAGGCCTGGAGGCAGCCTGCTTGTGAAACAGAGAGCTGAGAGAGAGAGATAAACCCTGGTAGACCTATTCACAGAGGCATTTTGTTCTGCTTTGTCCCCTGCACAAAATACCTTCCCTGCAGGTCACTGCACGACAGCTCCTTCCACAGCGAATATTCCTGCACAGTGGTTATGGCTCACAAGCCAGCTTGGATCTGCATCCCACAGGAGGGAATGTTTTTCATTGTTTCCTGCACTGCTGTTCTGCTCTTGATTGGAACAAGCTGCTGTCCCCGGGGTAATCCCTGGGCCACTGCCCATCGCTGTGAGTGATGTCAACACATTTTTGGACGTGGGGCTATTAGCACTCTTTCCAAACAGGTCTCAGAAAAGCCCTTCTTGCGCTACCCTGTGATTTGTTTAGTAGACGTTCGCTCTCCCTCGCCCCCCCTTGCTATTGGATGGAGTGGCTGAATTCTTTTTGCAATTTAAACAGGCAAACTATGTGAATTATTGCTTGCTGACCCCAATTAAGTCTTACAGCTGCTTGGAAGAGGAGACAGTTCACTCCCTTCTCCTTAGTCAGTATCAACAAGTGGAGGAAGATTTGAATGGAAGTCCAGTTTTCCACTGCAGTTGAAGGGTGGGTCTGGGTGGAGAGAGGCAGGAGAGATGCATATGCTGCTCCTCCTTGCACTAGTGTGAGTCCAAGGTATTGATGGAGTTGAGGGGCTGGAAATTTCACCCTGGGAATTAAGTCATCGAATAAAGAAAGACGGATGGTTTGGCCCAGCCTGTGGGAAGATTGAGGAGAGCGGAGAGCAGGCTCTTTTTTGTGTTTAAAGCAACCATTTGAGCCACTTTTCCCTTTGCTGAGCTTTTATCCAGGAGCAAGGCATCAACCTCCTCCACTCTGGGACATGAGCCACCCCAGCTATCAGCAGAAACCTTGCAAGGGACAATTCCTGTGTTATTTGTCCTGCCGTGGGTGGGGAGGCTTAATCGAGATTAAGGAACCTGCTTCAGAGTGAAAGGTGCTATGTGAGTATAAAGTCAGCTTTCACGCCGTCTACTAAACCCTCCTGTTCAGAGTTAGGGAATAAATCCACCTCTGTTGTCCGATTAACAGCACCAGTGTGGAGTGCCACGCGCCCCACATTCCCAGTTAGCCAATCCTGTATATATCCATGCATAAATATCTTTATTTCTTCCTATACGTTTGTGCACTGATACAAAATTCTGATAACTTTGGCAGCAAACTCCAGAACTCTGCAGTAGCTGGATGTTATTATGTCACCCTCTAGGAATTCCTGGTGGTGGTAGCAGTCATGTATGCATTTTTAGAGACATGTTTGTCGACAAAACTTTAGGAATCACTTAGCTGGGCATCAGTTTGATTAGGTTATAGAGAATTTAGATCACATCTGGGAATGTGATCTCAAAGCAATGAAATCTAGTCACAAGTGCTTTCTGTGGAATAAATGAGATAGCACACTGCAGCTTCAAGAAGACAGGCCTAAGGCCAAGATGTGAAATTATTTCAGATAAATTAGCAGCAAAATTTGAAGCAGATGGTATAAAACCCAAGTTCTCAAACCTGTGCCTTTGGGGTGTTGTGGTTTTACCTATCTAAGCTGGTCTGGTAAAAACTTCCCTCAAGCATGTTTATGCACACACTAATCTTACCTCCTGGTGACAGTGGAGAGGGGACGTCTGAAAAGATTTTAAATGCTTTGGAGGAATGCTTTGCAAATGAGGAAAATAAGACTTCAGCTGAAGTGACGCTCAAGCTCTCACTAGATTACATTTCTGCATGTACCACCAGTCCACCAGGAGCCTCACAATATCTGCCTGCCCCTAGCTAGCAAGGGCAGGTCTACAAGCCAGATTTTTGGTTTGCAGTTGGAAGAAGAATGGATATTGTCAGGGAAAAGGACAAAGAAAGTGAAAGACCTCATAAATTAGTCACATGTTGCCTTTTGAAATGGTTGGAGAATTGAGGAATCATAAATTACAGACAATTCTGGGTAGATTAATTAATACTTGTTCCCTCTCTCAGATGTGTGACTGACAGAGAGCAGTTGCCCAGCTCTGCTCCTGTGAATCCTTCAGCTAATTTCAAGGTCTGAGTGCAAAACAAGGAACTTCTGCTGACAAAAGCTCTGCTGATTTGAATGCTCTGAACATGCATCAGATGATGGTGTTCCGTGAAAGGTTTTTGAACAACCAAATGGGATTTTGGTTAAAGTCAGTGAAAATCACTCATATTAGATTTAATCAAGCTGGCACACGTGAAATAAAATAACTGCCAACGTGAGTGGTATTGGCAGAGGGTTTACACTCTTTTTTACACATTTTCATGCCCTCTTGCAACCTCGTAATTTGAAATTTATTTTCCTGTAAAACTACTCTGTGTCATTCAGATCATACTTTTCATGTCATTCCTATAGTAGATTTGTCCAAAGGAGGCATTCCTTTGTTTCCCTCTGTAAATATATCATGAAGGATTAAGAACAGCTTGAACTTAGCCACAGACGTGCGTGGCAAAAGTAATTTGGTGAGATATTATGCTTCATTTTGTGGATCTTTTTCAAGAAATTGTGTAAGAAAGTGGGACTTGTGTGTGGGCTTCAGCTGAGATAGAATCTGGCCTTTTGGAGGAAAATCAGTGTTTCGAATGTTTTTGTTTCCGTTAACATTCATTGTAAGCTATCACTCATTAATTCCACAATTTGTACTGTGGTGCTTAGCCAGTTGCCTTCTTACAGGTTTCATTTCTAGAGATGGCAAAGATATGGAAAATAAAACCTTTGCTCTGTGTTATGCACACATAGAGAATTCTGCATCTAAAGAGGTCAGGAGGAGCATTATTTTGCAACTTCCCTTACCCCTGATATTGCAGGACTACATTCATTTTTCACACGGACTCTTATTCTTGCAGTTTTTCATGTTGCTTTTCATTTTTCTACTGAAGTAAAGTACATTCAGCCATACAAAGTCTATGGGATGAGCCTTCTCACTGGACTTCATTATTTTTTCCAGTATTTCAGTGCAGGTATTGCTTTTTTGACATGTAGAGCTTCCAATATTTTCTTCTGTTTGCTCAGATCTGCATAAAAATTATTCACTAACATTTCGCACAACTCAAAGTGTCACCTGAACCCATCAAGAGGGGCTTAAATTTTCATACTCAGAAAGTAAAAACTAGTTTCTAAAGAAATCCCTGAGGACATTTTGATATCTGGCAGGGTCTTTCTGTTATTTGATGTCACTTTGCCTTCCTTCTTATTAATTTGTTAGCAGATTCTGTCTTTAAATTTTCATTTTCGTCTATAAATCTTAGCTACATTACATCTGGAAGATTGTTTGATTTTTTTTTTAATAGTATGGAAAGAACTATTTCTGTAGGTTTGGAAAGGTTTTGCACAGACTTCCCTGTAGCTTTTTTCATGTTTGAGTTAGAAGCCTTCATTAATTTCTCTGTTAAAATCTTTTGAATAAAAGGGAGGGGGTAGGGTTCTAAAAGTTATTGTAGGTACATAGCTATGTGTTTGTTTGGCGTGGATTAAGTGCAGTTGGGAACTGATTAATAGCTTTAGGGGATTGGTATAACCTTGAGTCTGAAATTACGTTAGAGGGATGGAGGAAAAACACATGGATTAGTGCAGGCAATGAAGACAAACTTGGATTAGATTTAGTGACAGTAAATTCTACATAAATTTTTTTCCAGGACAACTTGTATCCTTCTAGAAAACTATTTAGTGAAAGGCTCGAGGCTGAAGCACGACAAGGCACACACAACTCTGATTCAAAGTGCATAATTTCACTGATTTCACACACAAAAATCATTATGAGTACATTAATTTTTCCAGTTATAGAGTTTCACCAGCTTTTACAGAATAAGGATGACTTTGTAAACAATCCACTATTTCTCTTGGACAGTGCTCAAATACTTCATATAGCCATTGAAAAATAGGTCTGGAAAGCACTTCTAGATGTAAAGTAGTCCAACCCTACGTCAAAGTCAAATCATCCATAACTGTGTCATTTCAGAAAGTTATTTGTTTAATCTGGCTTTTAAGACCTCAGGGGATGGAGATTGCATACATTACCTATGAGATGCATTCTCCTTGTTTCCTGAAAGAGGATCCTCATGTATGCTTTCTCATAACTCCTTCTTTTCACTCCTTTTTTTCAGGCTGAACCATGCCAGCTTTTGAATCTTTCCCTGTAGGTTTATTTTTCTGGTTGTGATTTTTTTTTTTTTTTTTCATTCCATTACCCTCTTCTGCATTTTTAACACATAGTATATATATTTTTTGAAGCATTTACTGGTTAGGTATGCACTGGGTAAAATAGAGGGCACGTTACTTTCAATGTCTTTTGGAATCAAGTCGTACTCAAACCTCTCAGTGCCTTTTTTTGCCCAAAGCCATGAAAATTCTGGTCTGTGCCCAGCTTTTCAAATCACCCAGCCTTGGTGTGTAGCTGAAGAGCTGCTGCCATGCCAGTTTGCTCCCCATTTTGCACTGCTGATTGTCCCTGTCTGAGGAGAGAGGATCACACTTGCCCTCACTGGGCTGTTTTCAGAACATTGCCCATGCTGTTTTCCAAGGTTGTTTCATTTCCTCCCTGTTTTGTCACCTTCAGGTTTTATAAACTTCATGCTCTTCCACTCTCGTTCTTTCTGAAGACACTGGGCAGGATCGAGGGTGAGGCGGCCACCTGAAGAATGTGTTCTCATGCTTCCAATCATTCTGACAACGAACTGTGCCCAATGAACTGATGCCTGAGTGCCTTTTTCAAGCTGTTTTACCCCATTTCACCGTGCATGTTCCAGTCCTGGAGAAATCAGTCCAGTCAAAAATAATCGCCTGAAACTATGTCAGTAGCATTCTTTGGGTACAAGACACTTCATAACTATTATTCCTCCTCAACGCACCAATGCCATTATTTAATCATCAAAAGAAATTTGATTAGCTATGATGATTTCTGCTTGACAAACCCACGTTTGCTATTTACTCATTTCCTTGGTTTCTTCCAAGCACTTGTGTACGTAACTCCATTATTTCTTTTGAGCTTGAAATTTAATCTTGTGGGCCTTTCACCTAAGTAAATTCTCATTCCCCTCCTGACTATTTTGAGATGAAATTGTGTGTTCTGCTTCCAGCCCTTTTGCTCTTGTTTTGATGGAGAAAAAAAATGCAAGGAATGATGAACTGGATGCTCTTGCACCCTGAGTGAGGTGGTCAAAAGGCAGCATGGACCAAGCACTCCAAAAATATAAAGTTTAAGAGTCTGAGATGGCTCCAACCAAAGGCTGAGCAGCACCAGGGTTTGTACCTAGGTGGTGGAAGAATGTTATCTGTGTAGTTTAAATGTGTGAACAGCCCTCTCCATATTTTTAACCTGGACCAGCTTCCCAAAAACTTGCAGATATGCTTACAGAGTTATCTGAAGGCAGTCAACAGTTTCCAGGGTTCTGCCCTATTTTGGAAGATATGAGAGTTTAATATAATACTTGTTGTCAAATGACATGAGATAATCCAGAAAATAAGATCTTACACATTATAGTTTTCTTGTGGAAAAGTAACATTTCTGTCTTGGAAAGAAATTTATTAGCTCAATATGTCTGAGGCCTTTCCATACCAAAGATTTTAGCTCTTGGTGCTGATATGGTGTTAGGCAGCTGCTGAGATCCAATTTATCATGAAACATGATGCAATAAAGATATTAATTAAAGACTTCTATCTCTCCCCAATCTGTAGAAGTTTCCACTCATTCCTTTTCATTGGGTAGAAACAAAACTAGAAGAGATCCTCTCCCAGCGCTTTCTCTGCATTAAAACACAAATAAAACCACCTACAATTTTTGAATACAAAAAATTCAAATGATTATCTTGTCACAAGAATATATTTTTACTGGTAAATGTGCACATGTGCTAAGGTAAGGAAGCAGGTAAACTGGATATTCTTTTAGAACACAGAACTGAATGTTCAATAAAACCGAAAGACTAAATGCAAACCATCAAGAGCATAAACACCCACTGAAACAAAATTATGAAAAGTAAAAAATACAGACAACAAAGATTTTAGATAATGTCTACTTCTGTATCTCACCATCGTCGTTGTAAAATCAAGATTACCGACCTTAATTATTTTTGTTCTTTTAAATTGGATATTCAATTATTTTTAGTAAATAAACATTATTGAAATTGAATAGAAATGGTTAGTATCATGCATTAAAAAATTCATGGATAAATGTTTGTTTTGGGGGATTACATTTAACTAATTTCGGCCCAAGCTGAAAAAAATAAAATGAAAGCATCACTGCACCAATCATTTTACTCGGACTTGAGATGTGGCAGCAGACTTTTCTAGTCCACCTGAAAAAAATAGTGAAAAGATGAGCTTGACTCAATGGCCAAGCACAGGAAGATAAAGTTTACCTACTTCTCTACAGGCACTGATATAACAAATAGAGAATTCTTTAGGTAAAGGACATGGTAAATTGGACCAGCCAGATCTTTCTGCTATTAGAAGTTTGTTTCTGCTTTTGAGAAATTGTATTTCTGAAGCACACCAAATAATTACATTATGCCAAAGAAAAGACAACCGCCTTTCTCAGTTTGAGTGAAACATGGCAGCTTAAAAGCAAATTTCCATGAATGCTCTAATGAGGATCCCTCACACATGTGACACAGCTTTGGTTTTCATGAAAATCCCTGGGAAATTCCTGAAATTAACTGTGCTAGCCCAGGTTTGATATCTGTGTGGGTAATTGGCAATCATCTGAGACCAAACAAAAGATTATATGAAACAAGTATGCATTCCCTTATTCAAATCCACAGAGTCAAAAATAGTTTTGAAATTCAGTGTTTGTGGTTTATGATCCTATGCCCACCAGGCAGTCCCGCCTATGTTTAAATTCATGCTCAAAAAGATCCCATTTTTTATGCAATGTAATGATTTTTACATTTAGAATTAAGCAGTGGTTTCACTGCTTGGATGGACGGTGGTCTATTTTTATAAACTTTTTTCTTTCATATGCTTCTTTTTCTCCTGTTCCGCCCTTTTTAAAATACAGTGAAGTTGTTCCCAGTGGTGCCTCAGCTGAAGAGAAGTCCTTGAAGCTAAATTCTCCTAATAATTAGGGAGGCATTCCCACTTCTTGCACAATGTGTGGCTGTTTGGGTAGTTGGGTGGATCAGGGAAATATTACCATCCGACCTCTATGACTTCCTTCCTTCGTGTTTCCTTCAGCTGAAACTAAACACTCTCTATGTGTTTTAGGGCTAAAGGACTTCAGCTGTTTGCAGACTTTGAGGAAAACCTCTAGTAAAAGCAGGATGGTGACATGATGGCTGTGAGACGACACAGAGCTATTGCTATGTGAAATAATAAATATTCCTAACGTTTATTGCCTGCAAATGATGTACATAAATGATAACTGCTTAATCCTGTCTCTGTCATGGGAGCTGCAATAAAAGAAGAGGCATAAAAATAAAAATGGAAAGGGAACATTCTTCTGTGGGATGTTTAGAATAAGAAAACGAAATGATGGCTTTGAGTTGCCCCTGTGATTAGGGGCCCTTGAAAGCTGACGACAAAAACGTAAAAAAATTAAAGGCATTTAAATCTGAGGAAGCCTCATAAAGGAAAAAAAAAGTACTAGTGCATACCTTAAACTGTGCAACAGGTAAAGGAACAAGCATAATATTTTAATTGAATAGGAATGCTTTCAATGATTTTTAAATCAGGATAAAACAATTAAAAGATTTTACCCATAAGATAGTTCATGTTCTGATTTAATGGAGGTGTGCATGTATGATGAGAATATGCACACATGTAGGTTTATATAAACACATAAACAGACACATATTTAAATATTAATTTATGCATAGGTGTTTATTTATGTGCGCAAACATTATGTGCGTGTGCAAACAAATGACAACCATAATACAAATACTATTTAAATTGGAAAAGATATATCAAAATTCTGTTGTCTTTTTTTTCCCCCCAAATACTGTTGGTTTTATCATATTTGCGTGGTCATACTGCATTTCAAATCTTTGAAATTTAGAAGGACCGTTCACATCTTCAAAATATTTCCAAGGCAAAAACTTTTCTCGGTGAAACTTTATGTAGCTGTATCTATGCCTTCAAATGCAGCATTGGGAAAATACTAATTTTTTGTGCAGCTTGCAGAAATACCTGGCATATTTGCACTGCAATTAATGAGCCTTGGTGATTGATTTATGGGACTGTAAAGTTGGATGGATGAATGTTGGATTAAAATCATGGTTTTGCAAGCTGTTTGGATGGACAGCTGCAAGGAACTATGCTGGTTTCCTTCTTTTGTACTTTGTAAGTCAGCCACACTGGTCATCTGCAACATCAGTTCACCTTAGGATGAAATCCTGTTGATATCTGTTCCCTGGGAAACACTGGGTTGCATTCACCTTTGGACTCTGTTGGCTTCTGTGGTTTGGCACAGGCCACAGCCCAGTTGTCAAATTCTCTGACAGAGGGAGTAGATGATGTTTGAAACCGTTTTATCTCAAGCATCACATGCTCAAACACAAGTGACTCCATCTTCCTTCAGGTACCCATGGTGTGCCCAATCTTCATACAGGACCCATCCTCTTGCTTTGAGTCAGATTGCTCTTTGCACCCACAGGCTGAAACCACATCTTTGAATAAACTTAAATCGAGCTCAGTGGCCAATGTTTTTATTCAAGGCTTTGTCTCACTCTTGTTTCACCAAAAACGCGCGCTGGGACTCGGGTTACTTTACAGGAACAAATCAAAGGGCTGCCTTCACACCCACCTAAATTAAAGGCAAACATTCTTTGAAAAGAAATGATTATGCAGGGTATTTCTGGATGAATTGGGTGGTGCCAGGCTTTTGTTCCATCAGCCCGGGAGGTTGCCAAAGATCTTTCAACATTCACCACGTTTGTTAGCATCATGCAGGGGTAACCTCCATGCTGTGATGTCCACACACACTCTGGTCTTAACTCGTTTGTTTTCTGCCTTGAGAGCCACTAATGAAGCTCTCAAGAGTTCTGAAGAAAAGCAGAGGTATTTGTACAGCATGATGTTTTGAATTATTGGGATGGGATGATCATCTGCTGTCCCAGGAACCACATTAGGCTGTGGGACCTCAGCTTTCATGACAAAGAACAGTCATAAAGAGAAATCGCTGAAACAAGATGGATGTGTGAACAGTGAGTACATTCCTGATGGAATTAATCATAATTCAGCTGAATCCATTAAGAATGTTGGATAAGTGTGAACATGTGCTTACCCTTAGTATACTATTCCTTTTTCACTCAGAATGTGAAAGAAACAGAACACATAATGTTATCAAACGTGTAATGTTTATGGTACCTCTGTCAGGCCTACTGATTTTGCTTTGCACCTTTCAGAAATTTGTATTGCATGGATGAACTGTTCTGATTGTCTGGTGTTTCAGAGATGGCCCAAAAAAAATTCTTTGTGTATTGCAAAGCTTTTCACTTCTGAAAGCCTGACTGAACCTTGAAAAACAACCATGAAGTTATTATTTCATGGGGTTTTTTTTTCTTGCTTTCATCATAATATTGGAAGGAAAGGGAAGATAGAGTTTATGGCTTCCAGTCTTATAAATACTTGAACAGAGATAAGCTTGCTTTCCAATTCCTTCCTCAGTAGAGCATCACATTTTATATCCTACTTTTAATTTTCACCTCAAGATGACTATTTTAAAACACCTGCTTTATCACATACATTGCAAATGGTGCCAGAGACAGTATGTCTTTTTACTGAGACTGAAGATACAGTCTTAATGGTCTGGAATGCTTCAAAATTCCACATGCCTGAAAAGAAAATTTCTTCTTTAATCAACACAAAAAGAAGTTGCTAAAGCATGATTTGATTTTATGAAATATATTTGCAGAAGAGGTGTTTTTGCATGTAGAGATAGAAGAAGGTCATCCCTCTAGTTTCCTGCCTCAAATTTCATTGAGATGCATGTTTCCAAGGATGCCATGCAATTTATTTCTCAGGGTTTTGTGCAGAAGGTACAGAAGTGTCCTCCTGTTTTGATATGCCTGACCACTCTGAAAAGCAGCTCCATGAAGAAAGGTCAGTGTTGGTCATCATTTGGTCATTTTCCATACAGGGTCAGCTTGCAGATGCATTTACACAGGGTTCATAGCTGCTCTGGTTTCCAAGCCAGCAACCCAACAAGACTTTCCTAGCCCCAGAAGAACTGTTCCAATTATGAAAACGGGCAGAAACGTCACTGAGACTTAGCGCCCAACGTATTTCGGCTAAGGGGAAGGACTGCTTTGCTGTGAACTGCTCTTCTTGCCACACTGATTTTTGCAAGTCACTTAGCACTGTTTCTCCAGGTTCCTGTAATGTTGTCTGCCCAGTCTCCTGGGACCTCAGCCAGGAGAAAATAGCTCTTGGAGCCCGGTGAGAGCAGATGCTGCAGTTTCAGATCTTTGCAACAGGTATTTCTCTCTCTTCCTTGAGAGACCTATTGCACAGGAGTTTTGGGCACTACAAAGCAGGAAACCTGCTCATGAGTGGGCACACACCAGCTGTCTTCACCAGCTCTCGCAGTGTAGTGTTGGAGAAGTAATTTTCCACGACTGTGGAAATGGAGGCATTAAAACCAGGAGCTGACTGCAGTGAACAAAACGACCCTGTTTTGCTTTGTTTTTGCCTGAAGGATACTGAGTATCCACATCCTCAGATGGCCTAAATCTGGGGCTTCAAATCTCTTCTGCTGTCGCCCTCTGGGAGAGAAAGAACTAAAGTCTTGAAGTCAGGGGAGCTCTTGAGGATAAAAGTTCTGAAACCATTGGAGTTGGTGTCCCTGTTAAGGCCAGCGGCATTGGATGACAAACAGGGATGAGTTTTGTGAATTAAAATGTTCTCCTGTTACTTTTCATGGAGGATAATTCCAGGTGGCAGAGGGATTACAGTCTCTTGTTGAAGCTCTGTTAGGTTTGAGTTCAATCTTAACTCTGAAATCAACAATATGAGGAAGAGCAATGATAGTGTGTGCTAGAACTCTCATCGTTACTGTCATTAAATCTAGATATAAAGCTCAGAGACAGGCTAAAAACAGGTTTAAAGGTTTCACACATGAGCATTAAAATTGGTAAGTAGGATTATAACTGTTTTTCAACCATACTTTCTCATGTTCACAAACGTACTCGATTTGATACTCAGTCCTCTTGTGGTAAGAAAATAAAGAAAGAAGATCAATCCTTCTTTCTTGTATCTTATCCAAAATCAGCTTATTTGTTACTAGCCTGGCAAAAATTTTGAACTCCTCACAGACAAAGAATGTGACAGTATTTGATAAGATATTGCTATGTTTTTAAACAGCAACCACCAAATAATTTATGGAGGGAAACAAACAAATAAACATAAAAGGGAAAATGGATAGAAGCTTTGTATTAAATGTATCGTTTTTCCTTAAATTTGCTTTCTGCTCTGTTCCTTGTTTACAAGTGCTAGTAATAAGTATGGTAAGGAAATACATATTTAACAGAAAGCAGATGCTGCTGATTAATGTTGTTAGATAAAAACAACAACAACAACAACAAAATTAAAAGCAAAATAACCCCTTCAGTAACCTTTAGGTGACAAGAACTTCTGGTGAGAGAATTAAACTGTGAAGATCCACGTGACTGCTTTGGGTTGTCAGGCTCTCACAGTCAGAGAATCTTTCCACACCGCCAAATCCAACACAGCCAAAAATTCAAACAGGAAAGTGGTATGTGGAATTTTAACAGGGACTGCTGGAACCTGGAACTGATTGACTCCTGACAGAGAGCTGAGGTATGGCGGGTAACCCAAGTGAACAAGTGTTCCCAGAGTGATGCTGTAATCAAGAGAGAAAATATGGTCTTTGCATCCAATAAGCACAGGGAGGTGGGATTAGGACTGTAAAATAAGAGTAACACCAGAGCACTGTTCCTAACCCTACAGCCCAGTGGATTTTGGAAGATCTGAGTGGGTGCAGGAAAGAGTTTCAGGAACTGCTCGAGGCTGGGAAAAATCTGAATTACAGTGAGAAACTTTAAGGAGCTGAATCTACTTACTTCATCCAGAAACATTAAGAGCTGACGTAATTGTATCATGCAAGTACCTACATGGGGAAGAGATTTCTGATACAAAGTGGTCTTAAACCAGTAAAAGGAAGAATGCAAGGCAACACTTGAAAGCTGAAGCTAGCCAGATTTAGACAAGTAATAAAGGGATTTTTTTTTTCTTTTGTTTGGTTTGGTTTTGTATGTGGTTTATCATTGGATTTTTGTTCTTGTTTTTTTTTTTTTTTTCCCCTTTTTGGAGAGCATAATTAACTATTAGAATAACTTACCTTAGAGGCAAGGGGAATTCTCCAGTCTTTAAATCAAGATCAGTATCTTTTAAAATAAGATACAGTATAGCTCACATAAAAGTTATAGGCCTCATGCAGAAATGCCTGGGTGAGGCTCTTGGCAAAGCAAGAGGATCCTGGAGATCTCTTTGGAGCTTGCTAAATATTTTAAAGTCTGCATGCAGTCAGCATATATATCCTACTCTATAGTACCGCTTCTTAAGAAGCTGATGGTTGGCTTTTTCTCTTTATAGGGTACTAATACAAACCTAAGAGCACTTTGAAAGCATCAGCCCTTGGATCACATTCTAAATAAACGCTGTGCTTAGTCTGAATATTTGGAGTTACTTCAGCTTGAAAAGAATTGCTAAAGGCAAGTTCATGTAGTAAACCTAGGCTTAGTTAACCTAGGAGGAGACACTTCTCTGAGTTACCTGTGAGCAACACACGAGGATCAAAAGGACCAATTTCTGGTTCCTATTGCTGCGGGTGTGGGACAGAATTGAGGAGAACTGGCTCGGTGTACTTGTGCAATATCTGCTTTGTCTGCATCCAAGCGCTCCCTCTCGGACATCATCTGCCTTGCTGCATAACTTTTCAGAGAGTGATGCTCTCACTGGTTAATATTTGAGACGTGCCTTGAGGTCCACAGTGTGAAAAGTGCAGAGACCAGAGGAACGACTGCGGGGCAGCACCTCACCTTGACTACCTGCTTGTGAGACTCTGTGTAAATGGGAAGGGAAATTTTGTCACGCCAGGCGAAGAAGTAATAAAACAGCAAGCTCTTTCACAGAACAGTTTTGTTTCTAAAGCTGCCAGGTCTTGGCATTGACTGAAGAGGTGGTGGTGCTCATAATTTAAAGAAGGATGCTGACACAGGCATTCTCAGGGGCTGGAAGTCTATTTGGTCCTGCAGACAGATGTGAGTGAGGCAGAAGGGAGGTAGGAGGGTTTTCTCCTGTTTTCTCTCGAGGAGGTCATGTGCTTGTGTCATCTTCTTTGATCTCTGTATTTGCTAGTCACCACATCAGCATCTGCTGCCAAAATCACAAAGAGCGAAGATTTTTTGTGACCCAGCAAGAAAGGGAGACTTATGCCTGATCTTTTTGTGGCTCACTTTACACTTCCAGTGACGAAAACAAGTGCTCTGTTTATTTGAAAACCAGGCTCTAGGCAACAGCATTAACCAGTGCTGACAGGACACGGTGCTTCTATTTCTTGTGGATTTGCATATGTGTGGGGTTTGTACACCTGTGGCCCCAAAAGGTGTTTCAGTGGTGTTCATCTTACCATGTGGTTCCCAACAGTGCCAGCCCCGGGAGAAAGAGCAGCAGGCTCATCAGGAAACAGTGCTGGCACTGATGCCATCTGCTTTCAGGACAAGAACAACTGGATTCTCAGCAAGTCAGGTGAAAGGAAGAGAGAAGTAGCTTAATTCTCGGTTATTAAATTGGACTGGATTACAAGCAGGTTTTTGTTGTTGTTTTTTTTTGGTGTTTTTTTTTTTTTTTTTTTTTTGGAGGCTCGCCATGACAGCCTGTCAGGATTTTGGGAGGCAAATGAGCAGAAACACATGCACACATCCAACTACCCTTGTGGGTGCCAGGCTGTGCTTCTTCTCCTCTGCAGCACGAAGCAACAGGATGGGAGCAGGTCAGCGTATAACCACACTCCCCAGCTGCGCTTTTGCTGCCCGCCCTGCTGAGCTCGATGACAAGTGTGCTGCCTCACGCTGTTTCACAGCAGCTTTTGCCTCGGCAGTAGTTACCTTCATGCTCTTTGCTAAATAAGTATCAGCCCCTGGCGACTCACCATCGCTGGGATCTTCTTTGACCTCTCCTCCCCCCTACTCTGCCTTCCCTCCCTCACAGCCTACAGAGATGGGGGGGAAAAAAAAGGAAAAGGAGCCAGCAAGGGGTATATGAATCCAGCCTGAGCATCCAGTTCTGAGGGAACATCCTCTGCCACAGCTCTGCAGCTTTTTCATCCCTGAGTGGGAAACCTTTTCCCTGTGCCACGACAGCAGGACACAACAACCAGCAGAGCTTGCTCTGCCGATTTTCACTAACTCAGCACCACGGTGCTTCTCCAGGTGCCAGTTCAGGGCAGCCTTTGTGCCAGCACGGAGGCTTCTTGCATGACAGGGCTCTGCATGAGAAAGGGAGAGAGGATCAGTTCCCTGGTTGGCCGTGTTTTCATCGGTGCTGTGAAGCTGCCACTTTCCCACTTCACTGCACCGAACAGCAACTGGCATGTGTGCTACAAGCAAAATTTATCTAATGTTTAAACATGCTCTGGCATGGGAAGCGCACAGTGATTCACCAACCCCGCTGCTAAACCTGCCCCTAATCCTGCCCAAGTCTTTCTTTTTCCCAGTGCACGCTGGTTTTCTGACATGCCTCCCTCCTTCTGTTTCTTCGGGTGACTTAGTGTCAGCCCCTAGAGCCTGTGATTAAGAGCATTTTCCTGTCCCAGCAGGTGCTGACACGGTTGCAGGAGTTCCCTCCTGGGCAGCACGCAGCGGTGAGGGAAAACTGGCATTTTTCCACCAAAGATGCAAAGCCAGCTCTTACAGTGCAACAGGAGAGAGTCACAACTCCACTCAGCTCAAACCGTGGGTCTCAGCCCTTCTCCTGATGCAGCTGGGGAAAACTGGGAGCTGGGGAGGCAACTGCTGTCCCGCTTTCCCTCTGGCTGCGGCACAGACTTAACTTGGCAGCGATTTCTGCTTTTAGGTGCTGGCACTGCTCCACCTCCTGGTAGGAATCCAAGCGCACGCTGCTCTCTCGGGCCATCCCACCGGTCCCAGCTCCTCTTCCCAGTTCAGGTGCTCCTGCTTGGCCACCAGGAGGTGGGAGGAAGATGATGGTGGGGAAGCTGGGTTACGCTGGCTCCATGGAAAGTCATGCTGAGGGTGCTCTGCGGAAGGCAGGTAGGGGCTCAAGTGCCTTGGAGCACATTTAATTCTTCAAGGTGTGAAGGATAACCAAACATCCCGTTGAATACCAGCCTTGGGAGAGGGAAGGAGCATCTGCAGCCCGGAGGGGTTGTGTTTTGGGAGCACACAAAGTATGCAAAGCTGGGGCAAACTGCTCAGCAACCTTCTGCCGTGGGAGGAACTGGACCTGTGTTTGTGCTGCGGGTCATCTGGCAGCTCTGCCCTTGCTCTCCACCTTCAGAGACTTCCCCTGAGGTCAGGGCAGCTCGGTGAGCTTGGAGCAATGCTCACCCAGCCTTCGGGAGCAACTTTCACTGGGTTTACCACCCCAGCTGCTCGTGCACAAGAACAGAGCTTGGTACAGCTGAGGACTCACTGCTGGCAGTCAGCAAAGCCATGAGCAGAGGGCTCAGAACAGCAAGGAAACAGATCTGCAGCCTTCCACATGTGATCCCTCTGCCTCAGGGCAGCACCCAGACACTCCCAAAATATTGGATAGCTTGTAGTGCTGTTTAAATCACTTTCAAAATGAATGCAGTGAAGGAAATGAGGCTGCTGCTACTAAATGTTATGAAAACTTTCTCTTTTTTCCTCTGTCTGAGGTGCGTGCAACAGCAGAAGGAAGTCCCTGTGCTGTCTGATGCCCTTCACCATCACATGCTCGTGGATGTAGTCTGGGCCTTCAACTGTTTTCAAAGATAGCTGCTAAATCAGGAGGACTGAAGGTGAGAAGGTTTAAGGTGAAAAAAACAGGATAAATTTATCACCAATTTGCAGAAAGATCAAGACCCTCTTCCCCCCCGGCCCAAAAAAAACCCAAACCAAATCAACTTGCTAATGCTTTACAGGACACTACTCTGTTTCGTGACTGATGCTCATGCAAGGTTTGAGTCCTGTCAAGGCCGAAGTCTTGTCAAATATGACAAACTCAAACACCCCTGATCAAAGCTGTGCTGGTGTCCCGGCCAGTCCCAGCCAGTAAAAACTTGTGCTTGCTTTGGTGGCTTGTTTGGGTTTCTTCTTTAATTTCTGCATCTTTGCTTAAAACTTCCACGTCTCCCACCTGGCTGCTCAGAGCAGCCCTGTGAGATGATGGGGGAAAAAATGCCTGAAGTGTTGAGAAGGTGCAGTGACACTTCTCAGAGTGTTTCTGGCTTTGACAGGCAGCGTATGCACCCTTGTTGTGATCACAAGTGGGGCAGTTTCACGTGTCTGGGGGTGTGGGTGAAGCATGAATTTTGGCTTCCTGCTCACCCCCAAGGTCACTGAGATCTTTTTCACCGCAAAAACTGTTTGTTGTCCTTGAAATGAAAGTGGATGCCTGCTACCTATTTCTCACAGGGCTCAGTGTGTTTAATTTAAACAAAAGTAGCCACTTTCATTCTTCCGATAGTGACAAAGCTGCTAACGATGCGCTGGGGATCGGGTAACTTTGAGCTGTTTTCTCTGCCGTGGTTCAGTCCCATGAACTCGCTCCGAGCTTTAGCAGAGGTTGTGGCAGACCCGTGTTTGTCATCATGACAGTGTTACAGCAAATAAAAGAGAGAAAAACTACAGAGAGATGGGGTAGCTGGTGACGTCTTTGGTTTTGTAAATTCATAAATATAAAAAAAAAAACAAAACAATCTGTTTCTAATTCTTTCAGAACTCTCAACTGGATGCATTCACTATTTGAAATAATATAAATGCCAACTTGTAAAAATGAAGAATGATATAAATCTGTAGAGATGACCTAAGCAATACAATTTAAATGAAAACCCATCCTTTCCTCCTTTTTTTTTTTTTTTCTGATCACTTATTTGCTGTCCACTTGGATGTACAACATTTGATTCAAATAACTTTTGTCAGAACTGGCAGAAAGAGGAATGAATCTTTCCAACTCCAGATGCCAGAGAGCCTGATCGAGTGCTTAGTGAAGTCATTTGGAGTCTTTAGGTTGACTTCAAGAGACTTTGGAGAATCATCTTAAAGTTCATTTTCTCTTAAGTAGCACTCATGGGCAGTGCAAAATATCACTGGGTGCGTTCAAAAGATACTGTAGAACTATGTAAATATTTCTGTTATTAATTGCTGTTTCTCTCTTTCCTCCCCATACCTTCTTTCTTGTTCTCCAAAACTATAATTTCCCAGCAATAACATTTACAATATTGGATGGAGCTGGGGGAAGGGTTTGTGAGTGGAGGGTCGATGTGGGAGGAAGCTTCATCAGGAAGGTCAAAATGTTTCCTTTGATAATTCCATGATAAAGCTCTTCAGGTTTACAGGAAGATTTTGTTACAGGAAATAAAGTGGGGTTTTTAGCTTCTAAGAAAGTGAGGCTAGATTTGCCAAATGTAATTTTTTATTTCCTGGAATTTAACAAAATGTTTATTAGGTAAAGAATGTTTTTTGGCAAGCATTCATTTCAAGGAATGATTTTTTTTCTTTCTTTTTTTTTTTTTAAATTTGGATCAAGCGGACCTTTGGTTTTCTGCTCCTTTTTACTTTGGACGCTGAACTGGAAAGGAAGCTCTTCATGGAACACAATTTTTTAATGCTCTTTGAGCAGAGGAAAATGAATTTTTGAAAAAAAAAAAAAAAAACCCAAAACAAAAGAACCCAAACTTTTAAAAAATAGCTTGGTCCTTAATATAATTTTTAAAAATAAAATATATTTTTTTAAATACTTCAGTCTAGGGATGAATTATTTTGACAGACAAGCAAATTGGTTCTTGGAAGTTTTATATGAGAGTGCCTCATGGGATTTGTGCCTGGGTTGCTCCATCCTTCCATTTTTCTCTTCTTGACTGAGCTGTGCATCCCATCGTGCTCCACAGATCCCATCATGTTCAGGCCACATTTTCACACTTTTTTTACAGGCACCTCTTCCTCTAGGAATGTTTTTGATCTCATTTTTGTGGAATTCTGGCTCTCTTTTTTGGGTGCAGAAGCAGAAATGACCACGTGACCAGCTGACCTCAGGAAGGACTGGGAAAGGATGGAAAACTGCTGGAATAGTCG
Organism: Struthidea cinerea; assembly: GCA_013397865.1. Lineage (NCBI taxonomy): Eukaryota > Metazoa > Chordata > Aves > Passeriformes > Corcoracidae > Struthidea > Struthidea cinerea. The sequence goes on from VZTI01010897.1 coordinate 201,737, forward strand.
GGCACCAAATGCAGCCCAGCCTTGAAACAATTCAAAATTATCAGTGTATTTATTAAAATGGGTGCTGACTTGAGTGTCCTTCTCACAGAAGGAAACCAAAGGCTAAATTAACGTGTGAATTATGTTCAAGGAGGTATTTTCCTTCCACACTGTACCAGATACAAGGTTAGTTCAGGAGTTGGGTTTGGTATTTCACTTCCAACTGCTACCAAGCCTCAAAAGTTAAGGAAACTCACTGTGTTTTTCTTGAGATCTGACATATATAGGTCTTGCAGGCATGACTTTAGGACATTCAGTTTGCCAGTTCTCTGGGAAGACTTGTTCCTCCAAATAAAAGTCGAACATAGGTGAGGACATTTTGCTTCTCTCAAACAAACAGGATTTGACGTGTTATGATGACTTTAACATCTGTTTTTAGAGCAGAATGTTGATGGCAACAAGAGAAAAATTATGATCCATGACCTGCTGAGTATTCTGGAGTTTTGGCAGTCTCAAAATTATCCTTTATTTACTTATTTATGCGTAATTGCTGAAGAATTTTATAAAAAGGTTGTTTTTTTTTTTTTTACCTGAAAAGTCTGTTTTTTAAAGCTCAATTAGTCACAAGTCAGATTCTTTCATCTTTAAATTTACAGATGGCTTTTTATGTTCAGAATAGCTCTGAAGCTGGTTTTTGTTTTCTTTTGGTTTGGTTTGGGTGTTTTTTTTCATTTTACCCTAATTTTCTGGATGATTCAGAATCCTGGTGCCCATATGAATTTGTTGTCTTGAGCTCAGCATTGGAGGGAAGACAAATTTCTAAACGCTGTGAAATAACACATTTTAATGAAGAATACTGACCATGTCACCTTTTCTTATGAGGAAAATGAAGAAGAGAAATCAGTTCTGTAATACTCACTGATACTTTTTGTGTCTTCCTGGGAGTCCAAAAGCTGAAAAATGGGTTACTGAAAAACGGATACTGTATATCAGAGGAGCAGAGATGGGGTTTGCTATCAGCTCCATGGGAAGTCATACCCCAGCAATGCTGAAGAACTGGATTAGGCTGGACCCCACAAAGATTTCTTTTCCCTCAGAAGAAAATTTTCCCCACAGAATAATCTTCTGTGTGCAAAACACCAGTTGACTTTTAGGTAGAAACAGAAAAGATGATATCTTTTCTTCCTTATCATGTGGCCTGAAAAAAAGAGGGGGAGGAGGTGGAAAGGTCCTCTTTGTGTATTTAATTTCTGCAGGGTTTTCGTGGGCTTTGGGAATGAGCTGAAGCCTGGAGGCTCTAACTGTGTTTCACACTGTGATTAGAATTAGGTGGGAGAGGATCATCTCTTCAGCATGAAGAATGGAGATGAAAGCAAGTATGCTTTCATTTTTTCCTTACAACATATTTTTTGCTAACCAAATCACTCCCTATCTTCATTTTAAAAAATGTAAATATATTTATGAAAATGTCTTCTGTTAAAAAAAAAAAAAAAAAGCTGTCTCCCATCAGGGAAACTATTCAGAAGAAGTTTGACAAGTTCTATTTATAGCCTGGTTAAATTCTTTGAGATAAATTTCAAATCAACCTACTCAGAAGGAGAGAGGCTCTCAGCTCTCAGCTTATTCCTGAGCCACATTTTGCCATTCATCAATAACATTCATAAAATTCACAGTTTTATTAGTAAACAAAGTACTAAATGAGGCAGCTCCTAAAGGCCCAGAACAAATGCGTGCATTAATTCTGGTAGTGGGTTATATCATAAATATCATAAAATATTTTATGATGCTTATTGTTTCTTGTAGCAAACCCTCATGTAGGCAAACAAAAAAAAAAGTGTCTTACGTATTTTAATTTTATTCCAAACTGATATTGGAATTTCAGGCAATTTCATATATTAAAGTATATCTATACAAATATACATGTACATACATGTGTATGTGTTTAAAAAAAAAATTAATCTAGTAGAAAATGGCAGCAAGATATCAGCCTAAATGTGAGATTTCTGAATAGCAAGCCAGGTGTTTCTGTATATTTCTATCCATAGCCATGTGTAAGAGAGATTGATTGCAGTGAGGAAACATACTGTGCTTTCAATTTTACAGGGCTTACATAAAATGTGAGTGAAAAGGTATTTTTAAAGTTATGAAAGCTATTTTGCCTGCATCTTATCAAAGCAAAGGGAATGGTAACATCCAAGGAAACATGTGTAAATGCTTCCACAACATTCATTTCAATTGTCATGCAATGAAATAACTCTTCCACAACCGCATTTGCTGTCCATGCCAACATGCTGCAATTCAAGGGAGAAGATTTACAATCCCTCAGGTATTCTGTTTTAACTAAGTGCTATGCAGAGCTCGTTTTATGGCCTGATATTCTGAGTTAAACTTGGATAAGCACCTTTTCTTTGCTTTCCTCTTTTGCGTTACGGTCTCGGTACTCAGCTTGTTGGTTCAGGCCTCTTCAGACCCAGCACCCGGCTCAGAGCCACCCCCCAGTGCAAACCAGAGTAGCGACAGGGCTGCTTTATCTGGTGCCAGCTGGAAGGACTCCTGCAGGACAGCACTGGCTTCTCAACGCGTGGCTCATCCAGCCACGGCTCCGCTTCCTCCGGGGTCTCCTCTTCTCCCGGGTCCCCTCCTCTTCTCCTCCCCGTGCTCACCAGCATGGCAGAAAGCGACAATTCAGGCGGCTGGGAACCCAGGTGTGACCTCCAGCGTGCTCCAGAGGGCTGTTGGTGCCAGGTATTGATCAGGCACTGGGTTTCCTGCGGTGCACACTGCAAAAATTCCCTCTCTCCTGGGTGGCAGAGGCCGCGGACCGCAACTGCTCGCGGCACGCAGGGGAATCGTGCTCTTGTCTCAGCGTCGTGGAACCTCACTCAGTTTTCATTTTGCTCTCCACTGCAGCGAGTTGCTGCTGCTGCTGCTGCTAATCTTTTAATGAAACGCCAGGGTTCGTAATTCTCACCGCATCCTCAGGCAACGTGGAAGCTGAGCGAGGTGCAGATCAGATCTTACAGGCGTGTTTCTTTTTGCATGCTGTGGGCCCCTGAACAATTTTAAACATCGTGTGGTGTTATACCTTTTTTTTTTTTTTTCCTGCATTAATTTAATTTTTGTGTTCACTGTGGTGAAAACACCAATGCTGTAAAATTTTGGCTGAAGCCTTCAGGGTTGGAGATACTAGCAGGGTGCCTCACAGGAGCTGCAGTAGGGCCGGACTATGGAGTTGAGCTGCATCTCTGAAAACAGACACACTTTGAATTAGCTTTCTTTCCTTCTGTGTAAATCTCAGGTGCAAACAGGCACCTTCCTGGCAGGATCAGTAAAGTCAGGTCAGTTTCCAGCTTTAGGCCCATCTGACAGCGTGCCCCCTACTCTTTTCCAGTTCTGTGGGGACAGTTAATGTGTTCTAACAGGAACCTGATCTTGACAGTAGGGAGCAAATAATCTGGTTGTTTATTTGCTGAATGAAGGGCTTTGGGTGGTAACTTTGTGTTGCTGTTATGTCTGAGATGCATAAAGAAAACAACACAGAGTCCGGGCTTATGAACAAGTAGAAGCCGAAGCGCTTTAATAATTTTCTAACTACTTTTATAGGATAGATCACAAAAGTGTGTTGAATGGCAATAGGTAATTGGTTCCTCGGCCATCCACCCCTTGAGAGGATTGGCCAAGTTCTAAGATACCTATTCCAAAATATTTTCAAAGTCAAAGCCATAACAATCTTGCAAAACAGCCTGCGGGTGCAAGAAGTTTATGGAACTGTGATCTTGTTTAAAATAGTTTACATAGGAAAGACAGTCTGCTCACAGAATATTGAGAAAAGGCTGAAGAATTTCTCTGCTTCTAGCTTTTTAGCACCTACAACTTAGCAATCAAATTTCTCTGCAGCAACAGTTTTGCCTCTTACTCCTCTTGAGTGGAGCAGTTACCCACACGTCGTTTTCCTGATCTAAACTTTAATGAGAATGTCTGACTACAGCGATGAATCAGTTCTTACCAGTGGGTCCACAAGGCTTTTTCATCATATTTTTTCATGCACTGCTATTATAATGTTGCAAATTATGGGTTGCTTAAATATGTTGTGACTTGTGATGTCCCAGTAGTCTGCTCCACGGCATAATTATGAAGGCACCAGAAAACTACATGCCCAGGAATTTCTGAGGGCTGTCCCAGGCTGAACTGTGCTTGCATCCTCCTGGTTATGCTTGGCAAAGGGCAAACAAGTACACCAGCGCAGTCCTTATCACTTCTCTTTTCTGCAATTCCTTTGTTTTCCTGCGCACACATTCCTCCTGCTCCTTGTTTGCTCTTCCACTGACCACATACGCCATCCCTGCAATTTTTACTGGCTGCACAGAGAAAATCATATGGTTCCCATTTTGGCAAAACGTTGCTTTACTTAGAAGCGTTCTGAAAAGGCTGGATAGGGGAGGGATGGGTGCGAAATCCAAATGGCATTTTGAAAAACTTAAACAATTTGTGTCAGTGACGAAGCTGGACAGGTCAATAACAGTGAAGCAAAAAGCTGCTGTTGGAAGGAGCGAATACCAGAACAATTTGTGCCATTTTTTCACTAGTTTCCACTATGCTGATAAAGAAGATGGGTTAGTACACAGCGACAATTCACCATTTCTGGGTTTAACAGGTCATTTGGCTTTCTTTTGACCCTACTGTGAGGCTGAAATGACATTTCAGTGTGGGAAGGACACGTTTATAGCAGAACAAGCATCATAGGATGACTGTATGCTTAAAAGCAGACTGTTATGTCCACATGTAAAGAGGCTCATAGCTGTCTTTACATGACGATGGACTTCATTACAGAAATAAGTTTTCTCCTTCCTTTAATGCACAGGGAAGTAGCTGGGCCAGTTATTAAAATAATTTATTTACCTGCAGAACATGTACATCATGCCATTAACTAGTAAACATGCTTCAGTTGCCTTGAAAATACCATCCTGACTTCCCAAGGAGCCCTTGGAAGGGTTATAAACACTCAGATTTAAATGGATTTCAGTTTCAAACTGGGGGACCCTCATCTTACAGGCAGCACCCTCTCTGCTTTTAGAAAAGAACACAAAAACAGGTTCCAGAGCTGCAACATTCATGTGGAGCCTGTTGTGATACGTAAAAATCTGTGGTTGGGCTTCCAAAAATATTTTGCCCCAGGTAGCCATCCTTAGCCCAAGGCACTGGGCAGAAGACCTGAAGAGGTGACTTCACATGACCACAGGGGCAGTAGGATTTCCCCTCTGGATGTGTCAGTGGTTGAACATGATGGTTGATTCATCCCAACAAGCACAAAAAAAAAAAATACTTTGCAGCCAGCAGGGCAAAAGAGAAAGGACACATGGCTCCTCCTCGGATCTTCACTGCAGGGCATCCTCTATCTCTGGCCTTGGTTCCAACACTGCTATTATCCACTGTGCATAACATCTGAGTGGAGAGATTGTTTGCCTGCAATGCTCAGATAGGCAGATCCGTCCTTTGCAGGTGCAAAATAGCCCCCAAAAAAATCTAGTAACTCCGTTTGTGGGGTCAGGTAAACAGCAGCAGCAACAGTTTCTGATTTCCTTGCACCAGGATAAACCATGGTGACAGTGGGACTGGACTCCCCTCTTATCAAGAGACTGGAATTCAGTTCCATCTCTTTTTGGGTTGCTGATAGTGAGGTAGTTGCACCACCATCTGTGGGGAGGCTGTTTTGGGGTTGTTATGGGGTGTTCAGGCTAGCTGCTGAAGAAGGGTTTTCCAGCATGGTAGGTGCAGACCTTTCTTAGCCTTCTTTACGAAGAGTGTCAGGATTGCAGCTGTGTCCCAGCCTCTTTGAAATCCTAGGCATCTTTTCCACTTCACTTAGAAAGAAAAAATACTTATTTTTCTCGCTCTTGCATTAAGGTGGCTCTCAAGATTTATTCCTTATTTGGTTGCAAAATAAAAGCTGTGAACGAGAACCTCAGGGAGTTAAAGTCCAAGTGCAAAGTGCTGCACCTGCATCAGGGAAATCCCAGACATGAGACTGGGAGAAGAAATCATTGAGAGGAGCCCTGTGGAGAAGGACTTGGGGGTTTGACACTTTCTGTGGCTTAATTAATGCCTCCCTGCATGGGGGTAAGTTTTAGCATCTTTGCCAGGAATCCAAGAGACGAACGGGAACTTCAGCAGTCTCTGCTTTCAGATTGTTGTTTATTAAGTCTTATCAGAGAAACAGAGTCACTGACATGACCCAGACACAGCACAGAGCAGAGAATCCAGGAGAAAGCCAAATTATCAAGATTAGACAGTCTTTTTAAAGGTAAATCATCCAATGAAAACGTAAAACAAAAGATATTTTCACTTTTCCAGCAATGTACAATAAATTATTTTGTCACATAGACAGGAACTGCAGAATTCTTTATCCAATCACCTTAAAATACTTCTACTGCAGAATATGTAGTAATAAAATAAGAAGGATAAGGCCTGGAGAAAACAACAATCCTCCATTTTGAAGTTTTTTACCTTTTATCTATTTACTATATTAACAAACCCAAAGACCCTAAATTTTCACCTTGTGGTAATCTTACATAACATTCTATCACCTCGTTCACACCAGTGTAGATTCCAGCTCTTCCCAAAGGGTAGGTAATTTTCTCCATGGGTGAAGGTCAAAGACAGTGTTGTCCAGGGGGGCAGAATCCTTCAAAACAGGCAGAGAGATATTCTCTGCATTCTGGATTCCAACAGGGGCTCTTCCAGTGGATTTAAAGGCGGACATGAGGCAAAGAGCTGCAGCCCCTCTGCCGTGAAAACAGGCTGAGACTGTTGGGGTTCAACCTGGAGAAGAGAAGGCTTTGGGGGGACCTCATTGCAGCTTTCCAGTTCCTGAAGGGGGCTTATAGAGAGGAGGGAGAGGGATGTTTTACCAGGCAGATAATGTCAGGACAAGGTAAAATGATTTTAAATCAAAATAAGTTTGGATTAGATGTTAAGGAAGAGGTTTTTTTACCGTGAGGGTGGTGAAGCACTGGAAGATTGCCCAGAGAAGATGGGGATGTCCCGTCCCTGGAAGTGTTCCAGGCCAGTTTGGATGGGGCTCTGAGCAACCTGGTGTAGTGGAAGATGTCCCTGCCCATGGCAAAGGATGATCTTTAGGAATGCTTCCAACCCAAACCATCCTAGGACAGTGTAATTCATTCTATTCTAACATCCATGAGCAAAGTAGATGGCAGACACACATTACCAACGTCTAGTTTAGGTCTAATTAGGCAGAATTAAGATTAAAATTTCAAATCCTCAGCCCTTTAGTGCAATATTTATTTTTAAGTGCAATGTTTGTTTTTACATTTAGATGCGGGGCCTACAAGGTGTCTGAAGAGTGGTTTGTTTTGACCTGCCTCCATGTGAGTACAGAACCTGTGCAGCAGAAAGTGGGGTCAAAGGCATCTAGGAGGCTGCAGAAACACAGCTTTAAACGATCCCTCCTCATCCTTCTGTGTTCAGGAGAAATTGCTCCGGAGGTATGTCAGTGTAAGCGCATGACAAACATACCTGCGGACAACTTAATTACATTTGATGGTAGTTAAACCAATGAGCATTCTCTGAAGAATGCAAAGGATTAGTGGCAGCACTGAGTGCTTCCAGAAAGACAAGTACACATCAGGGGAGCTTTCATCACAGTGCAGATTAAAGAAATCAGATTTCATTGCTTCTTGTTAATTGTTTTTCCACAACAAACAGCGTTGTATTCAGGAGGGCTGTTGCAGTCCATTTTCTGCGTTCGCATGCATGCCATGATCCTTAGGAAAGCAAAACACCTCTTAAAATTAATTATCTCTTACTGATATTTCGTAAAATTAAATGAAAGCGGATTAAGTGGTGGAAGGGAAGCTACTTAAAGATTTTCTGCAACTGCTATGACTGTGGAGACTAAGCTGTGAGCATCATACCCACACCTTCTTCCTTCCTGTTGAGCCATGAAATACCCTTATCTAGTGCAAATCAAAAACAGCTCTTTCAGCCTCTCTGGAACTTCCACTGCCATTTCAAGACTTCCAGCGTGACCCAGCAGCCTCTCCAGAGATGGGTGAGAGCTGAAGGAGCCAAGTGCGAGTCCACTATGCGAAATACTGAAATACCCAGGCAGCAAACATACCTGGTTAGCTTTCCCTGCACAAAGAAAACTGTTTTTGAGTCGGTCCCAGAATTTGCAAGGGAGTCAGCTGGTTTGTTTTCTCACAATTTTCCACATTAATTCAGTGGTGAGGGTCAAAGTTCTTCTCCTCCTGGTCCCCACGTCATAGCATGTGTGTCCTCCATCCCAGTCCCCCACTGCGAGGGGCTGTGACAGGTCTGGTGCTGTCGCAGGTCCACGTGCTCCCTTTACCTCCAGCTGGACATCTGAAACCCAAACACAACGCTCACTGTAACCCACTCAGCATGTTGCCAGCCTGCTCTTTGCTTGGATGACCCCAGTCTGAGGGGGCAGCTCTGGGAGGACTCCGTGTGGGATGGAGCTCTTCGGGTTGCGTGGTCCTTCTTTGCTGAGTCAATTAGATCCCTAAAGGCAGCTGCTGCACCCAAATTCATGCAGGGAGCTTCTGTCTGGAGCTGAGTAGTGGCTTTTAATAGCACAGTGCCTGTCAAAAAGCAGAGACAACTTGTAGACATCCATTTCTAATTGTGCTGGGAGGTGCAGCCTGTGGGTTTAAAACAATAACTTCCCCTGTTTTTCTCTGGCTCCCTTGCAGCCCCAGCCAGTGTCCTGGCTTCAGGGAATAGGTTTGCTTTTGGATTTGTTTTGAGTGTGTTTTTATTTGCTCTGGTGCATTTGTTTGAGCCCAGCTCATGAATGGGAACATTCTGAACATAGTCTTGTTTGCTCTTCTGCTCCCTGGGGACTCTGGAGAGGCTGACTCAAAACCAAGTGAGATAATGTTTCTTCTTCTTCTTTTTTTTTTTTTTCTTTTTTCTGGGCTCTCTTTTGGGTTTGGTTGTATTTTGCTCGAAAATGATTGCTCTGGAAAAGAGACAGGTTTAAAAGAACATCTAATGAAGCACTCTGTTTATGGAATTGGTAGGGTATGACGATAAAATCTTCTCTTTCTGGGCCCCTCCTGGAATCTAGAGACTAGTGATGATGGGAGAAGCTTATATCACCCTGTCTATCTGATGCGTGGACACCACGGCATATCTTTAGTTGGGATAACTACATCTGAAGAATTTAGTGGGAGCTACAAAATGGCAAAATGCACATCAGCGTGATTGATCTCGTCTTCCTTGCAACAGCTGGAGCAAGCTGGTGAGTATCAGTTTCCTTCCCCTGGGCAAAGTGTGGAGGAACAGCAGAAACGATAGTGCCACCTCTCAGGAACTCCACAGGAAGATTTTTTTCTGGACCTGGAAACCCTGTGGTGGTAACTTGTAAAGCTGAAGTCTCAACGATTTCAGCCTCACCTGGGGAAAAATGCATTGCAATGAGCTGCCAAGCCTGTTTTTTCACATCCTGGTGCTGGAGACGGAGCTGGAAGCTTTCACATCCCTCCACCCTTCTCACCATTAACCTAATGGCACACGAAGGAAGAGATGAGGGGAGCAGTACGAGGCAGCATTTCCCCTCGCTGCAGTGGTTGTCCTGAAAGGATCCCAGTCACCGATGTGTCCTCTCACTCACCAGATTCACCCAAAAGGGGAAAGGGGGCAGAGATCCTGATGGTTTGAGTGGAGGAAGACCAAACTGCAGACAGGAATGGGGTCAGGGGACACTGGATACTCACAACTGTGAGGAAGATGGACACATGAGACTGGCAAGGTGAGCACCAGCCAACAAGTGACAGGATCATGTAAGATATGGTAATTAATCTAATTTTCCCAAAAAGGAAAAAGGCATGGGTAATGTTTGAAAGTGACAAGAAGTCAGGATTTGTCTGTGTGTCAAAGCCAGTGTTTCAAATTTCACCGCAGTGCGTGCAGAGGCTGGAGGGAAGTGGTGCTGGGAAACAAGAATGTGAAAAGCTAAAAAGAAACAGGGAACAATGCTTGACATCTAAAAGGCTTAAACTCTGTCTCTTGGGCTTTCTCTCTACTCTTCAGGGAAAGCAACTGGTGTTTTTGCAGGCCCCTAAAGTGAGAGTCGCAGAACCATCCCACTGAAACCCATCCCTGTATCCCAAGTGGACCACAGAGTTTTCTCTTCTATGGCAGAGTCACCATCAGGCTCCAGAAGTGTTTCATTCGGCAACAAAACAATCATCCTGCAGAAAACTAAAGCCTGGCAAATAGGAGGGACTGATAAATGCAAGCATAAGAATCAGGGCAAGTACAAGGCAATAGTTGTCCAGAAAAACCACTGAGTGGAGTGGAAACCAAACGTCCATGTTTTCTGGAAAGGCGTTAAGTCGATAAGGAAATAAACCCGACCCAATGAACCAACCAACCAACCAACCAAAAACCCCAAGCTAATAATAAAACCCCCAAACAAACAAAAACCAAAAGCAAACAAAACAAAAAATAAACAAACAAAAAACAAAACCCATCCCAAAACCCACAACAAGCTGATTGTATGATCATCCAAAGGAATGGTGAATGTGTGCTGTCTTAGATGTTTTTACCTAATCTAAATTTTTGACTTTTTAAAAGTTTTCTTTTTTTTTCCACTCAATAATTGCAGAGAATATTACATCCATCAAGCTCTTAATTTTTTTCATTTCACTCTTTAATAACCTACAGTGTTCAACCTCTATATTACACAAAAAAGAAAGCAAGCTATGACAATTATAAAGTCTTTAGAACTTGTCTCTCAGCTGACCACACCAGGCTGTCCTCACTGGGGAGATAACATCATAGCAGCTCTTAGTTGTGACTGACATGTGAAAAAGGTTACTTCTTCTTCAGGTTTTGTTTGATTACTGGGTTTTGGGATGTCTTATTCTTGCATCAGATTCCAGAACACGAAATCAGGTCAGAAAAGGCAAGGAAAAATTTTCAAGACAATGAGTGCAATCTAAATGAATGTAAAAGTTAACAACGCCACAGTAGTTTAACAAATTGCATAGTTATTCAATAAAAACATTGTTTTTCATTTCTAATTGAGGTAGGACATTCAGTTTGATTCCAGTGGTATTTGAAGCTGTGGGGAGATGATGAATTAAGTCTGAATTTTCCCCTGGATGCTAACTTCATCACAAAGAATTGTGAATTTGATCTGCTACACAAGCCGTGGCAGTGTTTTTAAGGCTGTGTGATCTCCTTTACTGTCACTCCAAAAATCAGAATGGGACTCAGGTCTTTCAGGTTTGCTAACCCAAAAAGTAGGGGTCTGCACTTTGTTTTTTGCCCTTTAGCTTTTATGGACACGATGCAGAATCCATCAGCTGTGATTTTCCACTACTGCACCTTCAGTACCACCAGTTGCACCTGTGAAAAGCAGGCAAAAAATCCTAGAACTGTGGAGTTAAAGTCCCTTCACAACAGTTGAAATGACCGGTGTTTCTCTGAGGCCAGAAAACAAATTTTGGAAAAAAATTTTAAGGTTTCTAAAGCGTGATTTCTGCAACACTGCAAAAGTTCAGAAATTCTCAGAAGTGGTTGAGAATTGGGGTTTAACACTTGGATGTCAGGCACAGAGAACCAGGAGCCCTGAATTACAACTGCAAATACCTCGAACAAGATTTCCTTTGCCTATTTAGGTCAGATAGGGAATGCAGGGCAGGACATAAAAAACTCTTTGGACAGTGTCCTGTGAAACTGATGGCTCTGGTTCGGGCAGGTATCAGTAACAGTGAGCTCACATGAACTCAAACAAACAGACAAACAAACAAACAAACAAACAAGAGAGAAAATTACATGGAGGAGCAATGCACTCTCTCACTGCACCCAGAAAAGCACAAAAACAAACAGCCACTCATCCTGTGGTATAGCAGCATACCTCTGAGTGATTAATGAATTTTTTTTCAGTGTTACAGCCAGAATAAAATAGTTGGGAGGTTCTGGCTTGCCTTGACTCACAGCTGAATATGATATTTTTTTTTTTTGGCGAAACAGCAAAAAATGTTTTGTGTTGACTCAAAACATTACATCAAACTGAAACGAGTCCTCCCCACTCCTTTTCTCCCGCACTGTAAAAAAATGATGAGACTAATTTGAAATGCATCTTGTTTATTAAGATGCTAAACCCAAAGTATGCCTGGCTGTGGAAAAAAAACGCTCAGTGGTAGACACAAAGCTTGAAATTAAATTTTATGCATCTGACGTCCAAGCCAAGTGACTGTGCAAGTTTCAATAGCGCCTCGTCAACTAAATTTTAAAGTAATGTAACAAATATGAAACATCACAGAGAAGTCACTTTTATTACCCCCTCAATTTTTCTATTAAAACAATAAAACTAATAAGAAAAACATAATAGGAAAGCTTGGAAGGACTTGATTTTGAAGGGTGGAAGCAGAGTGAGTGTTCTACTAAGTCGTACAACCACATTCTCTGCCCTCTGCAGAGGCACGGAGAGATATTGGTCAAAACTCTCTTTATTTTTTAAGACATAAAAACCCCAGAAAGTTCCTTTAACATGTACATTAACCACCTTGCTGTGGAAAAAACCCAAAACCACCTGGTATTTGCTCTTCTGTGTAAGATTGTTAATATTAATGTTACCCAATCCATTACAGTCCACAGTGCTGCGGGGACTTCAGATGCTGATGGTGGTTGGGTCCTTTCCAGCTCAGAGGCACAAAATAATCTCATTTCTCAGGTCCAAAAAATTCTTTTCTTATCCAAGGTAAAAGAGAAGAGATACATGTGTGAGGGGGAGAACACTACACAGTGGTAGACAGGAAGGAAAGACACGTGGTCAAAAAATCACTTCAACTTCTGGCTGCTCCCATTCCAGTGCCAGTTTAAGGTCTTGCACTGATGACCATGGTTGCAGGACTGGATAATATCTGTGGACCAATGATGGTGTTTGCAGAGGCACTGAGAAAATGAAACTTTGTTGTACCAACAATAACAAGGGTGACTACACCTAAGAAAAATATTTCTTCTTCTTAAAGCGAAGGAATACATTCATTTCTTTCTATTTCATTAAGAACTTTGAATTTCTCAGGTAACTGGATTACTGCTGCTTAAATTTATTCTGTCTCATTTGTAAAGGCATTGATTGACCTTTATTTGATAAAAAAAAGACCTTTGACATTCACCTATCTTTTATTTAAAATACAAGCATTTTTAATTTTTTTCTGCTGTTAATTCTGTATGTGAGTGTCGCCTAGGGAGGAAAAAAGTCAAGTTTAAAAACATAAATAAGCCAAATGCCCAACTTTAGACAATTTCTAATGCTATTTTAGACACAGTGTCCAGATATCGCCAACTATTTTGATGTCAGCCATTCTGCTATTTTGGCAATAAAAGTTTTTGCTTGAAAACTAAAGTCCTGCTCAACTCTGTTTGCTAGAATGTCCTAATCTCTGCTAGAACGTTTTGATCTCGGAAGGCCTTCCTAAATTGTCCTGTGTTTGTGTCAGTGCTTCAGATCATTCTGAAGCACTCTTCCTGAATTTCTTGCTTGCTTGTGCAGAAGCAGTAAGCTCATGCCCCTTTGCCCTGTCTAAATTAATGCACCCAAAATAGGGTTTTCCCCTTCACTGAGTGCTTTGGTGCAAATCCTTGCACCTGAAAATCCCCAGGACAAGGTACGCAATCAGAAATTGCTTCTTTCTGCTCTAATTGATCCTTCTCTGGGATGTATTGTCTGCTCTGAGAATTGGGCAAAGTCAGAAATAAATGCTGCTGAAAAATCTCAGTTGTTGTTGCTTTTTTTTTTTTTTTTTAAATAAGATGCAAATTTTTCATCATTGGTGAAAAAGGAAAAAAATGGACATGTTAAACCAATAGATTCATTAATTTTTCTTGGAAGACATATGTCCTCAAGCCTGACCCAGGAACCATGTGCACCACTATCTGCAGTATAATAATGACTATTATTTTTAATAATAAGCCTATCAGCATAAAATGAGCATATTGGGACACTTGATTTTACAAAAAGGTGTCTAATACATGACTTTTTGTTCTGTATAATTACAAATGCCTCCCTGAAGAGATTAAAAATCCCATGAGCGGGGTTTTTTTTCAAATCTGTTTGTGAAAGATATGATTTTCATCATAATATCTTCTTATAAAAGCTCAGATAAGAAAATGATCTCCTGTGTTTGCTTTGTTGTTTCTTTGTTTGGTTTTTGTTTTTTTTAAGCTATGGAAATATGTTTTCAATAAACCCATTAACTAAAAAAGGAAAAAAACCCAACCTATTTTGCAACTGTGTTAAAAGCGGGTCAGTTCTGAGCAAATATGTGCTTGTTTTAAACTGAGCCCAGTTTGGCTGGGAGCTGCAAATGCCACATGTTGGATGTGTTTTGAACAATGTGGATGTGAAAACACAAATGGCAATTAAAGTTTGAGGTACTTCCGATTTTTAATTTTTATAGTTTTTATCGAGGCTGCCATTGGTACCCATGAACTTAATGTTTTTAATTGATATTTGATTGGAAGTGTGAGGGTTATTCAGTAAGCCTCCCTCTGGGCAGGAGTGGTTTGTGCTGCTGAAATTTTGGGTACTGATGGTTTAAATCCAGGTCTTTCGACTGTTTATTTCATAAGAGAGTCAAAGCACCTTTGTGCTGCCCAAGAAGCTGAGCACAGTTTGGGTATCCAAGCTGAAAAGGAAAACAGCTGTTAGTGCTGCTGCGTCTGGCTTCCAACAGGCAAAAGGAATACAAGGATGTGAAGATGACACAGGCAAATGTAATTCACAACAAGTTAAAGGAGAGGAGAAGTTCAGAGTCGGGAGGTGTTCAGTTTTGGAGAGGTGTTAGTTGTTCAGCACAGATTAGTTGGTGACTTGCTGCTGGCCCACTCTATTAAAACGTTTTTTTGGATAAATCTGATGCCTGAGACTCCTGTGGAAAACCTGGATGTGAGCCTGTAGGAGGAGGAAGCTGTGAACCCTGGGATGGTGTGAGAATGTTCCTGCAGGGTCTTCTCCTTTGACACTGCATTCAATCTTTCATGCAAACCATTAACCACGGCCTGAGGCTGGAATTTTTCCAACTGTAATTTTACAAACTTGTGCTGCAGGACTAAAAAAGTAAAAATAATAGGAGCATCAGGGGTTCTTTTGGGCAGAACACATGATCTACTCATGCAGAAGGATCAGAGAAGAGCTGTGGGACCCAGGCAGGACCTCTTCCAAAGATATCCAGCGTGGCTGTGTGCACAGAGCCAGGCATCAGCTTTGCTGCTACCCAAAACCTTTGTACTAACTACAAGAATAACCTATAATTTCTCTGGTGTTGGAGACCCTGAAGGTCAGTCTAGGGAATTAACATCTTCTTAGCTATAGCTGATCCTTCCCCTGGGGAGGAAGAATAAAGGGCTCACTTGTTAGAGCTGAGCTGTTCACTGTTGTTCTCTGTAGACTCAGTTTTTTAGGTCTGAATCAGGCTTTCTATGTGACAGACCACCTAGGAAAAACCAAACCAAACAAACAAAAGAAAAAACCCCAACAAACCAACAAAAAAAAATTAGCAAGACAGAGAAAGGAAGGGAAAACATTTCCTTAACTCTATTTTCTTTTTTCTTTTTGTTTTTTTGTGGGGAAGAAAAACAACAAGGTGAATTAAAAAAAAATAATAAAAAGAAAATAGAAAAAGGAAAAATAAAGATGATTGGACAAAACCAAGTCTCTTTATTAGAGCCATATCCTCTGCCAGAACTGCACTTTAAAGCACCTGGATCATCTTTGTTCTCGCAATATCATTACATGACTTTTTAATTCCCAGTTAACTCCGCGAGTGGAAACATCTTGCTGGAATGAAGTCAGACGGGCTGCCACGGGACGTTCCTCATCATGCCTGGGGAAAAGACCTCTGCATTTCTGTCACACACGGTTTGAATTGGCAGCTGGCTGTGCCCACACAAACCAGTACCCACAGGGGTATTCCAGCATGTGCATGACACCGTCCGTGGCGCAGGAGATAAAACCCCCGCTGTGAAAGCCCGCCAGGAACAGGATGATAATAAAAAACATCTGTTCCTGCAAGTGCTCCTTAGCAAAGCTTCGGATATTGCTCCTGTGGTGGGCGCTTGTTGAAGGGGCAGCAACGAGGGATTTTGTGTCTCGGTAGAAGATAAAATGTAAACGTGCACGTGCAAGCATGTGTGAAAGTAGGTGGTGGGAGTGTGCAAAGGTGGCAGAGCCAGATCCTTCTCAGTGGCGTCCAGGAGACGACAACAGGCATGGATGCAAACTGAAGCACAGAAAATTCCACGTGGGTGTAAAAACACCTGACCACCCAGCTGGACACGGGAACAGCTCCCCCAGAGAGGCTGCGGAGCCTCCATCCTTGGGGATTCCCATTCAAAACCCACCCGAACATGGCCCGGGTGGGACTGTGGGGTTGTGGATGATGGCCTGAGATTGCCACATCCAGAGGTCCCTTCCAGCCTCAGCCACACTCTGCGTCTCTGAAATTTACAGGATCCCAGAAACACGTTTTCAGTGCTCTACACCTCTCTGAAAACAGCAGAAATTGTGCCCTTTGCAACTCATTTTTGAATGTGTTTCTGAGGGCTCTTCATGCAAAGTCAACAGCTCTGAAACTGAGCTGTAACCTTCAGTTCCTTTTCTGTTTTTAAACAACTTGTCTTCAGATTTCAGGTTAGTCCAGATGCTTTCAGTGCCAGAATCACGCTCTGCCCCACCAGATATTTTGTTTGCATTCCTCCTCCTTTCTGAAAATGTCAAGACTTAACAATGCAGGCACAGCAATCATAACTGTGGAATGCATTACTATTGTTGTTGTTGTTATTATTACTATATTAGTAGCAAATTGTTTAGCAGAAGTGTTCTTCCCCCCTTCTTTTTTTT
>VZTI01010897.1:220588-251790 GCA_013397865.1 Struthidea cinerea
GATGGGGAGGAGTCATAAGCTAAATTTAAGTTGATGCAATGTGGGCTTCCCTGGACGTGTAAACCGCCTACCCTTTAAGAAACAACAAATGAGGGGAGGACTGGGTTAATTGGAATTTCTTCTAATGAGATTGCTATCCTTGCTGAATACGAGACAACCGTGTGACCACCTTCCTTTCAGAGTCCTGGCAGAAACCTCTGCCTGATGTAGCCGGTAGAGAGAAACCTCTCAGCCTTTCCTGGAACCCAAACACAAACACAACCACCCTCCCGCCCTCTCCCCCACTTATCCTCCCCCTCCTTCCTCCTCCTGCAGCACTGCCCACCCACCCCCCACATCCCCAGTGCTCCACGCTCCAGCCCTGAATCACGTACGGGTTCTGTTTTCCAAGTAGGTTTTGATATGGGTTGCATAAGCTAGAGTAGTAGGCTGGGTAATGGAATAATGAGATGGATGGTGGGTGATGGCCTGAGATTGCCACATCCACTGACATCACCTGTCTGGATTAGGTGGGGCCTAAAGCTCTTCTTTTGTTCTTATGAAATATTGTGATTATCTGATTAGTGGCACGAGGTAAATAACTGGAGAGCAAACAGTAGTAACTAGCAGGCCTAGAAAAGAAATCGTGCTTAAACAGAGCTCTGAGATATGGTTTTAAGTTTCAGACTGAGTGCACTGTTTTAACAAAATGGGGGGGTTTCATCTCTGTTTTCCCTCTGTTTTAAGAAACAGCATCACAATCGTGCCCCCAGACAAAGAAATTTCATTTCTAGGTGGGTTTTTTGGAGTGGTTGTGTTTATTTTGGAGATTTTTGGCTGAAATAGAGGCTTTGATTAAGTAAATAAAATAAGTTATTAAAAAATAACTGCTTTTGCTCTTGGTCCTGCTGCCATGATTTCCTGGTTGCTTGCTTTCCCCCAGTCATGCCAATTTCCAGCAGGCCTGGGCTTTGCTCTCCAGATTTTCAGGGGTGATACCACCAACACTAATCCCCCCTCACCCTTTCCTAGCTGATCCTACATGGAAGTCCTCAATCCAAGCTGCAGTGCAGAGGGGAGCAGGTGGAGCCTGGGGACATCACAGCCACATTCCCAGCCAAAATATTTGTGCCTTGGCCAAAATGGTCATGCTCTGGGCTCCTCTGCAGCAAGTCAGAGATTTTTTAGGCAAAGAGTCAGTGGCCCAGGTCCAGCCCCACAATTACATTTGTGCTTCACTTCATGCATAGCAAGATGCCTGTAAGCTCAAGGGCTTGAAATTAATTACGTGCAAAACTGTTTGTGTTTGGGAGGATTGGGATTGCCTCAATGGGAAAAATTAATTGTAGATAGGAGAAGCCTTAGAAACTTCCAGACCCACCCATACGATAACAAATCACAGGCATTAGCTGTGAATTCTGAATGTCACTGCAGCAATAAGAGAAGACATTATTCAGATTGTGGTCACTTGATAAATCGTGCCAGAGCTTTCAGTAAAGCTTAAGTGTCTGTCCAGAGACTATCATTATGGCAAACAGTACAAAACTGGACAGCTACAATGCTTCATTCCTTTCCTATGTCACAGCCACTTGATCCTTGCCAATAAATGTGTTTTCCTTTTTTTCATGATCTTACGTTGCTAAGCCTCAAACTGGAAGCCTCCTCCCCCAGCATTTTGGCACGTAGAATTTATTTCGTCGGATAATTCCGTGAGCTGGCCAAGTTTGATAAATTTCAGGTATTACAAAGCATAACAGGCCTGCAGAGAGATGGAGTAACTTGCCAGGCACATAAAGAGTCAAGAGATGGAGAGAGGGGGAAAATCCTGAAAGGAGGGAGTAGCTTTTGCAGAGTTGCTAAAGCCTCTGTTGTCACTACACCTATTTCCGTATTTCCTAGTCCTGGGCAGATAAGGAAACAAGAAGAACAAGAGCAGAACACTTCCTCCTACATTTGCTTCCTGTGTTTTGGGATCAAAGCGATATTCTGAATTGTTGGTGTCTCCTGACTGAGGAAGACTCCTGATGTACTTGGTTCGAAGGAGAGGCTCTGAGTTTAGCTCACAGTCGAAAGCAATTTGCTAAATTTTTTTGAGCTCCTCTTTAATTCTAAAGCAATCTTGATGTTTTAATGAGGGAGGCAGTACCAACTAATGACAAAATGAAAAACAACCCCTTGAAGCACTTGCACACTTTCACAAAAAGGGGCAGCAGTTTGTTTACTGCCATATGAAGCCTTGTCCTGCCCTCCATCTCCTGCTCCCAGTGCAAAGGTGCAGCTCTTCTGCAAAACCTTAAAAGAATCCCCAGGGTTCCTCCAAAATTAATACCTTTCACAGCTTCCACTGAACTTCGTAAATGGAATGAAAATGGGTAGTCATTTGGTCCACTGAAGAAATACCCATTTGAATCATCCCCACCTGATCACATGTCACCAGTGACAAAAATAAAATAAATTGGGCGCAAGGTGCAAAATCTAGTCCTAGGCTGCAATTATTCAGCCAAAATACTGAACTAAATCTGGGGCAGTGCTGAAGAGATTGGCAGCTGCTTTCTCGATAAGATTTTCTCAGAGAATGCCAAGCAGTAGGGGTGGAAAAATCTTTTTGTTACCAGGTTTTAGTTCAGTGTCTTTACTGCCTGTAAATTACCATCACCAACCTCACTTCTTCTGTGCTGTATTGTTCTCTCAGGTGTAATAACTCCTACAAGAGAAGATAAGGTTTTGGAAGACAGGCCATTCAAGGGACTAGCAGTCAATTTCTTTAAACTATGGGATTCAATCAGAAAAAGGAGCTATCCATGCAGCTTAGAGACAGGTGCAATCATCTTTCTCAGTTGATATGTAGAAGAAAATATATTCCTCCAATTTTATTTATTTTTTGACTGAAAGAGATGAAAAAACAGCAAAGCTCAGAGAACAGCTAGATTAGCTAAAGTGAGCATGTCTTGCAATAGATCAGTGTTTTGCTCAAGGGCTGAACACCCTAATGATTATATTTTTTAATGAAACAGTGCAACATCCAAGGTTCTTGTAGTATAAAGTCTGTTTAATCTCACACTTGCTTTAATCTGGACAAAATTTCATAGATGTGGAGACAAAGGTATGGAAAACTAAGCCAAAGAGAGCAGGAAGGACATTTATATGAAGTATATGCATAAAACCTGTATGTTTTTATGTATCCATAAACGAGCTTTAAAAGCAGCATGGGTTTGATCCACTCTCCTTCAAATTCTGTGCATTTGCATTTAATATATAGGTTCTTCCCTGGCTAAATCAGAACATTATGTTATCCACCAAAAAGCAAAAATAAAGCCACTACTATTCTTAGCACTTTAAAGTACTGAACCCATGGATGTGATTTTGTTTCATGCATGAAAGCAAAGCGTGTTTTGCATTAATTGCCTGCCCTAATGAGCTTCTCTGACTGCTGGCACTCGTTAGGTCGGAGCCGTGCTCCCGGTGCTAAAGGGAGGGATTCCCAAAGACATTTCAGGTGTTCCTTCACAGGGAATCTGATATTTGGGCTTGTACCTTCAGCATCACTAAAGTGGGGAGAAAAAAACCTCTCATTTAAGAGGACCCCAGTGCAGCAATTCGTGCAGAGATCAGTGAAACCACGACACGGGGCAAAATCATCGCTAAACTTTTTCAGTATCATTTTCATGCTGCCTGGATGTGCTTGTATTTTTATCTCATCAGTATTGTGGCAAATAACCGTAGCAGTCAGCAGAGAGGTTTGTGAAGCAGCAATTTCTGTTCCATAGAAAATCTGTGTGAGAAAGAAATAGTAGGATACTGAATACATCTAAAAATTGCTTCCTGAGTTTTATTATTACGAATATCCAAATGTAAAAAAAGATAATTATGAATTTTAATGGATTCGCATGAATTCCTCTGGAACCATAATTAAAAAATGAATGACATTAAAGTGTCTGAGAGTGAAATACCTCCAGAAACAAGGATTATCCACAAAAAGGTGAAAACCAATGTGTGATCAGGATCTTTTTTTAAATATTATTAACCTTCATGGGGGCTTAGACCTTGCCAAAACTTCCACGCCTGCTTGTGACTGCAAAGCTGATCTGTATGAATGCATGTGGAAAGTGAACACAGAAGATATGGGAACGAAGCAAATTTTTGAGGGAAGAAAATAAATCAGAATTACTGCTTTATTAAATGTCTTGATCAGGAAAACTAAAAGGAATCTGGTAAATTCTGCCAGTTTAATGTATTTTCACAGCTGAAATTCAGAAGGGTGATGTAAAGGAGTGAATCGCTGTGCCTCGGTCGATGGGTTACTCTTGGTTTCTCTTTCAAGGTCTTTCAGATTACCTCAGCTGGCCACAGCATGGTGTGGGCCATTCACTTAAGAATTGGGCTTGATGAACCTTCTGGGCCCCTTTCAACTTCCAGCTCAGAATATTCTGTGATTCAGAGGCTCAAGTGGAGCAACTGAGAGAAGCCAACACAGGTACACCACGCGGCACTTCAGCCACACCACCACCACAAAGAATTGAGTCTGGCAAATCCTGACCACGCAGGACCAAGTCCCCTCTTCTCCTTTAAAAGCAGATGAACTCCTCCCTGCAGAACTTGTGAGGGAGGAGGAACAAATCTGCATCTCCTTGCATTGTCCCAGCCCCATCCCACATGCCGGCTCATCCTCCCCGGCACCTGCACTCTGAGCCGGGCTCAGCACTGGGCACAGGATGGGCGAGGGTTGTGTGAATACACATCTGGCAAAGGTGTTTCCGTGTCATAATCCTCGGATCATGCAGAACGGAGGATTTGCCTGGAAAGCCTGCTGCTGCCAGCACAGCCACAGGGAGGGCTGGTCCTGACTTACGCCATCAAAAGGGAACTGAAAGAATACTGGGCCTGAAAACTCAAGCATGTGCCTGGCTGCACCAGCAGTACAACATCCAGTCAGAGGTGGTTAATATTACACTGGTTGGCAATTTTTTTTTTTTTTTTAATTTTTTTTACATTTAAGTGAAAGTTGAACAATCCCCTTAAAACTTCTGCCTAAGAAATCAGGGACCTTTTCAAGCAAACTGTTACGACGCTGCTTTCTCCTCTTTGAAGGCCCATATGGACAGATAAACTGAGAATAGAACAACCACATCTGACTTAAAGCCCAACGTACAAATTATTACCACTGTGATCATCTCATTTCCCCTGGACTAGCATTAGGCCAGGAGCCAGGCACTTTGAAAACTCTGTTTAAGTTAAAGACTGAACCGAGCTGGAGAAGAAACCAACTCTGAAGCACTGCATGTCTGAAATAATAAATATAGGGTAATATATAAATCTTCACTCTGTAAGGTCTTGCGCACTCTTGATGTTTAGATTTTTCTGTGGCTTGAGGTCTGGAATGAAATCGAGTCCTCGTAGTATTGCACACAGAAGAGATCGATGGCTCTTTCTTGTCCAAACAAACAAGTAAATTCAATAAGGAATGAGCAGGAGCGGAAAAAACTGACTTTCCTTGAGTTTGCATCGATGCTGTCGGGAGAGCAATCCGTGCCACTTGTATCCTGGCACCAGGGGCATGTCCTGAGCAGCAGAAACCTTCCGGAGAGAGCCTAAAAGCTTTTCTCTTTTCCTGTGGCCTTCTTTTTCATGGAAAGAAGGAGTTCAGGAAGACCTAGAACAAACATTTGGCTGGAAGGTTCACGTGGAGTGAGCAAGATGAAGCCCGTTATGAAGGATCAGGTTAAGGAGACACAAAAAAAGGTGGAAGAGGGCTCAGATCAGAAGACTCAAATGCAGCAGCACTCCCAATACCACTGGGGGGATGAATCTCTCAGTATTTCTAGCAGTGGTTCCTATCCACTTTAGATGTACCTCTGCAGAAGACATGAGGTTGAATTCTGGGTGTGTGCTAGGAGAAGGTAAAAAATTCTGAGACCAAATGGAGATGTTCCAGGAGGTTAAGTGGATTTACTTCCCCTGGAAGGAACTGCTGATGTCCACATCTGTCTGCTTCACTGTGAATTTCCCTTCTGCCTGTTTTCATTCTAAATCCTTTAAGATAACAGCAGTCAGACTTTCGGCTCTGCCATGGCACAGGACCACACACAGATGTAGGACTTCATTATCTGATGGACTGTTAAATTCTCTTCAAACTTTTGTTTTGTTTTCCTTTTGTTTTGTTTTTCAGTAGTAGCCACGTGACTTCTGTCATCACCTTTGAGAGTGAATGAGTCGTCCAGAGGCCACCACATGAAACATGACCCAAAGTTAGGATTTACCAAGTAGAAAAGTCCTCATCTCATGAGGACTTTTGCACAGGCCACAAACCAAAGCACATTTCTGCAGCACGTGATCTCAAGAAGTACAGGCATTTTATCCTAAACTGTCCTCATACATAGATCAATTTTGCAAAAAAAATAAAAAGGAATAATCATTTTTTAGCAGTGCATGGAATATATTTTCGTGGAAGAAAAACAAAGGAGGAAAATGGAGCACTAAAAACAAATAAGGGGGAACAAAGGAAGCCATACCCTCACCCTCTGTTAGGTCAAATTGCTGCAAGAAAAATTGGTTGCTTGTTGCAGCTGATTATAACATCTTGTGAACATACTGCTTGCTTGTTTTGGCAGTGAGCCTGTGACTACAGATTTCAGACCAGCTCCTCACATCAGTTTCAAGGCTGCAAAGAGGGAAAGGGAAAAAATCCAGCTAAAGAAAGGATGTGAAGGGTTCTTACCATCCTTAAGTGTAGATTTCTCTGGAGAGTAATAGCTAGAAGAACCTTGTCCTTTCATTTGTTTTCAAATGGTCAGGTATTTCATTCAGACATCTTTTTCTTTCTTCTTTTTTTTTCCTTTTTTTTTTTTTTTTTTTGTTCCTTTTTAATGTGTTTGTAAACATGTCCTGATACTTGGTATCTAGCCTGTACCATGTCAGCTGTTTTTGATGGGAACATGTGTATAACACCATATATTTCTATTTCGAAATGAGCTGAGGCACGCTGCCAGCCTTCTCGGGAGAGCACTTCTGGATGTGGACTGGCGTTTTACTGGAACCCCCCCACAAGTGGCTTGGGAATTTTTGGAGTTGATGTTCTGGTCAGCAATGCTGCTCAGTGAATGAGTCACAAAAAGTCAAAACAAAAGGAGTGGGAATATGCAGAAAGGACGCTGGTTTGAAAGTGTGAATGAGCAAACCTGGGGCAGCCTTGCCACAGATCTCTCAGCCCGCAGACCTGGAGGCTATTCCACTTACACATTGCTTGTTTGTCACCTTTAAATACATGCTGCTTCCATTTTCATTAAAATCCCAATGGCCAGCACTCAGGAACCTCCACTTGTCAGGCCAGCCTAGTTCCAGATATTTATTCATCATACATTTATCACAGCAGACAAGTCTGAAACAGTGACCCAGCGCAACAACATTTCTCCGTTTTTTCTTTCAAAACAAATTAAAGATATTAATCTTTGCTCATAAAATAAATATTTCTGATGGCTGTTGTTGGGAAACATTCCTTTTCCCGAACAGCCCCATCTGTTCATTTTCTGTTGCCCTGCCTGGCTGGGCTCTCCCGTGGTGGCTCGTGTGAGCGGAGCAGATGTGCACCAGGGATTGTGAAATTGGTCAGTGGAAACACCACTGGGGATTGAGAGGCAGAGCCCAGAGCGGGTTCCAGGGGCTGGCACCTGCAGAGCCCACGCAGAGCCAGTGCCAAAACAGCACCCAGGGCATGTCAGGGATTGCTCCTCTCAGGAGAAAATGCTGGAAGCTCTGATCCCATGCTGCTAAAAGCTCACCACCTGCCTCCAGGAATGGCCTTCTTAATTTGCTCCAAGGTCTTTGGAGGCTTCTCTGTCCCAAAGGCGCTGGAGAATGGACTAATTAACACCTTCCAAAGTGATACCTTTCATGGATATCCGAGCTCTGCAGAGACACAGTAATTCACCAGGTCTCTGCCTCACTGAACATGATGCACCAACCTCTTTGCAATGCTTCCTGCCTGCTCCTGAGCAGCTGTGATTGCTGCTGCTCGGGTACTGGCTGTGTAGATTGCATCAGTCAAAATGCTCCATCCATATCTAATTATTATTCTTCCCTTATCACCTGTCAAGAATGCCAATTAGTATAAGGAGTAGAATATGAAGGGATAAGATCTCTGAGCGAGCAGTTTCCCAGCAATTAATACCAGGCAAATTGCCATTTGTCAAACACCTGTTGGTTTCCTGGTAATAAACTGGGGAATATCCGAGATACGTGGCAAAGGAACAGAGAAATAAAAGGGTAAAACAGAGGGAATATGCATGTAGGTCGTGTTGCAACATGGAAGAGAGACTTAAGGGGCAAAAGGAAATTAACTGTTCAGGGCTGGAACCTGGGGACTTCCAGCAAAATCTGAATTGGTTGGTCTGGCACGTAGGTTTCCTTGTTTTCACACATTGTGTGAATTTGAAATGACTGAGTCCCTGTCAAAGCCTTGGATTATTTGGATTAAACTCATACCTGTCCATGTACAGGCAAGGCTGGTATCACAGATGGGACCCATCCTATTGCTGCATCACAGTGTCCAAAAGAAATATTTGCTCAGCAAAGAAGGCATTTATGGATGTGTTTCAGCATCTCATCAGGGCCTGCTCCTGTCAAACCAGAGCGTTTGCCGTTGAGCAGCAGCAGGGCAGATAAATGCTTCTGACAGATTGTTTGTCTGCGTAAAAAAATAGCCCTTTGCCCACTGGTGGTCATTCCATAGAAAGTGTGTAGTCTTTGGCCACCAATCTCAGCAGGGAAGGCGCAGAACAGAGCATCAGAGTTTGCTTTTTTTGCCTTTCCTTATCCTTGAGGGACCACCTTGCCCATGGTGGCTTTGGCATAGCATAAGACCTGACGTTTGGCAGCTGTGGACTGAGGCATCACCCCTCACAGCAGGACAGGAGGATGAAGAATGTGTGGCCTTATCACAGACTCATAGAACACCTTGGGTTGGAAGGGACCCTACAGATCACCCAGTTCCAACCCCCATGCCATGGACAGGGATGCCACCCACTAGATCATGATGAGCTGTGACTTGAACACCGCCACGGATGGAGCCTGCCCTGAACTTTCTTTCAAGTTTCTTCTCAGCCACAAGTGGCTGGAGAATACTTCTGTTGATTTCAGGCACCTGCTGAAAATACTTGCTGCTGACCCTACCTTGTGTCTTCTTGACACTGCTTTTTAGGTACTTTCTCACTAGGATCTTTTCCAGCACTTCCCTAACCCAGCCGTGACTCTCTGTTAGGCAAGCACGAACCAATTTCTGACGACAAGAGTTGCTGCCTGCCCTTGGCTGCAGTCAGAATTAAATAGGGATCTCGTGTGGGGCAATGAAGCAGGAGTATTTTGCATTCAAACACCCGTAGAGAGATAGCAAAACGCTCCTGGCCTGTGATGGATGAGCTCTCTGAGCCGAGGTCTGTAGCTAAGGCGACTCTTTAGCATAACACTGGCTCGATTATCAATCACGTAGGCAGCGCTCCTAAAGGAGGGGCAGGGATCTGTGCCCTTCTTTGAGGACTCATCTATCAACCTTACCAACACCGAGGCTTAACCTGAACATGTCAAACAGGTGTCGCTTTACGCCCCAAGCCTCTTAAAGAAACATTTACTGTAAGAGGGCATTCGCTACGTTCTGCCCCAGAAATTGGTGAGTAGTCGTGGCAAATAGCTCTAACTGTACTTAAAAATCAGTCATAAGTGCTTGATGGATGGGCATTATCCAAAATGAGCAGGCAAAGTGACAGAGACCTCTTGTAAACAGGAGGTTAACCAGCCCAAACCACCTGGGGGAAGCGCATTTGACTCTCTTTAGCCCAGCATTTTTGGCATATCAGATGTCAAACATCTTAGGTCTGCATTAAGGACCCAAGCAGCATCCAGCCCTGTCTTTGTCTGCTGAGGTGGTGCAGGCAGCAGTAGCTCCTGGCTGTGCGGCAGGCCGTACATGAAAAAGATGCCTCCATCTGCTCCTCTCACCACAATCCTTTGCCAAATTCAGACCACAAAACAGCATCAGAATTTTGTGGTGACGAGGAACCATCCATCTCTTCGCATATTGTCCCTCCTCCCTGGGGAACCTGCTTTACATCCTCTCTCTCCCCTTTGCCACATTCGCTTCCCAAACAATATTTTTTATGCTAGAGCATAATGAGGAGGTGAGCAGTGGAAAGTGGTCCTCAAGGTCCATCCAAGGGTGGAGGAGAGTGCTTGCTTGAAGGCTGTAGTTATCCCTCAGGAAGTTCTAAACATGCTCAGTCTCCTGCCTTTCCTAGAAGTTCTTGGGTTTTTTTATCCTTTTTCTTCCAGGAAAAAAAAATAAAAATAAAAATAAAAAACCAAAACAAACAAACAAACAAAAAAACCCGCCAACAAAACAAAACAAAAACCCCCCAAAAACTCCAAAAAAACCCCAAAAACAAACAAATAAACAAAACAACAAACCAAACAGAAACAAAAACAAAACCCAAACAGACGAACAAACCCCGAAAAAAACAAAACCAAAAAGCAACAACAAAACAACCACGTTCTGAGAAAATAAACCCTTTATGAAGTTATTTTCTAATTCTAAGTTGCGCTGATACCATATCCAGCGGGAGGTATGGTCTTGTTTTTCAGCCAGATTTTGCAATAAGTTGCTACTTTCCCTCTCTCTGATGCAATCTACTAATTACTAAACCCATACACTTGTTTTCCTTTTGATTCAGAGCTGCCATAGCAAGCTGTGGTGAAATTTATTAAGCTTGGATACCTATAAAAAGATGAAAAAGAAACACATGTAGAACACAGGTGAGCTAAAAGGTGAAGGACAATTCACTTGGAGATAGAGATAAGAAAAGAAGTTGAGAAGGAAATTTGTCTCTACACCTTATGCAAATTTTCAAGGCCTTGAAACATTTTTTTTTTTTTACCCTTTCAAAGGCTAGAATCAGAATCTCAATATTTGCAAGTTGTAAATCAGCAGAAATTACCAAATTAGTTTTCTTCATATATATCATTTACTAAGTCAGCATATATTATTGTGCAAAAATCTTTGCATATGTGTAACTAATTCTCTGTGAGCACCCAATCATATTTATCAACATGCATTTTCTCTAAGTGATAAATGTATGCTATTGTCTTTATTTTATAGAAAAGAAAACTTCAGTACTGGAAATCTTTTCAGCTTGCATAGCTGAAATTAGATTTTTCTGAGGTATATGGCCTCATAAAAGTGAGAAAATCTGGATGTTTCTTCTACTTCAGCATCTCTGATAATTTGTTGTTAGGGACCCAATATTCTGAGTTTTACCCTAAGCTGGTCCCCTTGGAGGAGGTGATTACACAACAAAATTAATTAATCACTCGGACTTTAAAGCTTGAGGTGAACTATCAAGCCTTCATGCTCTTTTAGACAGAAGGAAGTTTGTCTGATAACCTAGGAGTGAAGACCTCTTTCCTCACTATAAATCCTCTCAGTCTGGTGATTTTCCAGTTCATCCAATGCTGCTTGGACACAATTTTTATCACACAAGGTGGCTGGGCAGGATTGTATCTAACGTCCTTTTTGAAAAGAAATGTCCAGATTTTAGCAAGATGCCGTATATTGCATACTTTCTGTCATAGTTTAGCAGGCTTTTTCATTTTTTTCTGTGTAAAACCATGCTGATTTTGAGGAAGCAGCCTGTTAGAAATAGAGATTTAGGTGGATTCATAGCTAGTTATCTTCTCAGAGGTTGAACCACTTGGGAGATAGGTTACAAAAATACAACAGGAGATACAAACTGTGGTAATGACAGTTTAATGGCATTTTTAAGACAAGGAAAATTAGTTTTACAGACAGGATAACAAAAAGTTACAATGAATGTTGTTTGCTCAAGTTGGTATAGAGGCTTTCTTTCCTTATCTCTGTTTGTTAGAACAAATACAAATCCAGTGACATCTAACTTTGAAATGTAATGGCCTAGCATCTTAAGTCTTTTACAAAACTAACTCACAGTGGCCTGGTGACATCAAGGGACTGGGAAACAGGCAAAATTTCTAAGTGTGTGATTTTTTTTTTCTGCAGAAGACATGGCCAGGGAAGAAAAAGGGCATGGCAAAGCTCCACTGGATTTGAGAAAGGGACCTCATGTTCACTTTGAAGTCCTGGGAGACAGGGGGGTGGAAGATCAAGCACTAAAACTTCCGACACTCAGTTTCACCTGAGACTTGGAATCGTCAGTAGCAATTTAATCAGAGAGGAATGTTAATTAAGACTTCAGGCCCTATGTATAGATGCTAATTAATTAAATGTGTTGATTAGCATTTTGCTGTATTGAATGTGGAACAGCCTGGGCGAATTCTACACAGAAGTGCCACGTGTAAGGTAATTTAAGTCTGTTATGTGCAGGGCTCTTGATGGGCATTGTGGAGACTCTGATTTAAATAAGCTGGATCTGGTGCCTAGAAACCAGACCTGGATGAGTTTGCTTTTTCCTGGTACGTGTGCTGCACCCAAAGAAATAGGGATGCAGGGTTAAAAGAGAGAAACCGAGCTGCCACTGTGCGTGCACTGGTAGAGGCATCCCCATTTAATTAACTATTCATTATTGGGTGGAGAGTAGTGATAGACTAGAGATGAAGCCCCAAGTCTCAGCTCTGCATGCAACAGCTTCCTCTCTGCAGTTAGTTTGCTGTTCTGGGGACACATTCTTCTTTAAAGAGATGTTTGGGACAATGCCGGTCTTTTTAACACTTTCTTGCTGAAGTGTACCATAACCACCAGTTTCCTGGCTCTTTATAAAATCATTTGGGTTATTAATAAAGTGTCTCAGGAATAAATCTTGCCAAGGTTAAGACACACAAACATTTCTGTTGAGTTCCAGTGAATTACTGAAGTGTAGGGACTTGAAAGAGCCCTCAGGAACCAGAAGCATTTACAACTGAACTAAAGACATCAAACCTCTAGCAAAGCTGTTGAGAAAATGAGTTAAAGTAGGGTCATTAATTTCAGAAGAAATAAAAATCCCTACAGACCCTTAACTCCAGCTTCAAACAAATTTTAAGCCACTGGCTTTAGGGAGATCTGGTTAAGTTTATAATTAGCTGTGTCAATCCCATGAATCACTGTTAACAGTTTGGGAAACCATCAGTATTGGCATCGAGGGAGCACAGCTTTAGCAAATACTTCCAGCACTCCCTTTGTGAATTAAAAAAATTAATTAAAATAAAGTACAGTCGAAGGGCAGGATTACTTCTGTTTAATTAACATACATTAGTGATGTCATGAGCATCAGTGATGTCATGACCTTCCCAATATCATGACAGAACCCGGGGAGTTGAGCTGTGGAAGAGCTGGCGAGTTTTTAGACAGCCAGTGTAAGCCAGCTTGTAATATCCTGGGATTTCCTTGTTGATTTAAGCCACGAGTGGATCCTTTATCCACAAACAGGTTATCTGCCTCTTGCTCTTTATTGAGCCAATCACAGTACTACAGATACGACAAGAAAAAGTGCCAGTAACTGATCTCTAACTCCAGAGGTGAATTTCTCAAGTTTGCCCCTAGCGAGGGATGGTTTTTTTTACCACCCACACATTGTTTTGCTGGTGTGAAACAAAAATCTGACAAGGTTTCAAAAAGCTCCACCTCTGATTCTCTTGCTGTTAATCTCATCATTGTTAACACAAAATCGCTGCTTGCCGAGGCCAACGGCTTTCTGTGTTTCACCTTGTTCTGGGCCACACCTGCTTAACCACTAGTAAAACAACCAGTTAAAAAATAATAAAATGGTATTAAATGCATGTTTCATGTGTGTTGACAGATAGGGAAGGACAGGTTCAGCTTTTTTTTCCCCTCTTGTCACTTCTGAAATGCGAAAATGTCAATATTTCTAGTTTACAAATGTCATCGTACATGAAGCTTCACATCTGTGCTTTTTATGAACAGTTTTACAGGAAAATTGTACAGCAATAAGTAATTAAAAGAGCGTGGAGTTACATGATGGGGAACTTTCAGAAATTTCCTGCAGGAAAGTATGAATCAAGATCGTCTTCCCGTCTGTCAACTGGCATGTTCGGTGCTCAACATCCATTCTTTAGCTTTTCCCCACTGTTACATCTGTTAGTTCCGAACCTTGAATCATCCCCCATTACTTGGTAACTTGCAGGTGTATCCCAACTCCAGTGGGAAATATTTATTCCCACTCTCCTGACAGTGAGTAAAAATTCCTCATGGATTAAGACATGCAAAATCAAATAGCGCCTCCTTTAAAAAACAGAGACTTTTAAAGGATAGATGGTGACTCTTATTTCCAGTAAAGTTTAGCTGTGTACCAAGTGAAACAAATCTCAGCTCTGAGGAAATGCTGTGTATTCCTTCTTCCCTCAGGAAATCCCATTGTGTAGTGCCTGCTGATGACATTTTTAGAGTTCATGACCCGTAAATAAATTTGATTGGGGTATAAAAAGTCTTGATCTTGTTACCAGCCAGGCATGAAAATCACTAACATGTACTTATTCCTACTAGCAATGTTATTAAAACATGTGAGCGTGTTTGAGTTTTTTGGGTTTTAAAGGGTTATGACTTGTTTTCCTTTTACCAGTTTGACTCCCTCTTTCATAGAATCACAGAATGGTTTGGGCTGAAGGGACATTAAAGAACAACCCCCCCTGCCATGGTCAGGGACACTTCCCTCCGCTGTCTGCTTCAAAGTGCAACTCTCCAGTTCCACATTAGTTTTCCTGGTTCAGTTCACCAGTAAGGAGGCTGAAAGGGCTTCAAGCAGTGTTGAGGAAATGAGTTGTGGAAGCCGTTGTTCAGCATGTGGAAAGCACAGGAACAGGTAGAGCGGGTGGTGTGTTCCAAACCAGGCTCGTATCTGTGTGGGAACTGAGCTGGCAAATTTTCTGTGCTTGCTCACAGGAGCATTATCCAAAGTCGTGCTAGAAACCTGCCAGTGGAGAGAGGGCCTGTGGAAAGTTGAGACTTATAAGTGCTTATTTATAACCATTTCAATCATGTTATTGTTCCAATCATGTATTGAATGGGAGGCCTGAATGGGGTGCAGTCCTTTACTATCTCAAAATCCATCGCCAGAGAGGAAGGGAGAGAGGGAAACAGGATTATGGGCTGCAAATAGCATGTAAATTATGCAGGGGACTTGAGGAAAGAAAGGATGATTTGACTGGAATGGGGAGCATTAGTGAATATTTATCTAAAAATTAGGAGAAGTACAGCAAATATGGGACAGAATTAGTCATGGAAGGAAGGCGTGAAGAGAGTACAGGGGAAGGAAGGAAGGAAGGAAGGAAGGAAGGAAGGAAGGAAGGAAGGAAGGAACGTGTACAGAGCAGCAAATGAGTTTTCCACAACTAACTGAAAACTGATGCCCTTAGAACCGTAAAGGAGACACCAATTGCATCCTGCTGGGGAGACAGCTAACGTGCTAAGCCACTTATCTGTTCTAACTATTCTTGATCTGTTAACTCATTATGGAAAAAAAAAAAGGCATGTCTCTATGAGCTAGTGCTACTTTGCTTCTATTTGTACTCCATTTTGTTCAAAGGCATGCAGCAGGTTTTGGCCTGTGGGACCTGCAGCCGTGGTGTCTGCAGCTATTTTTTTGCTGCAGTTTGGAGGGTTTGCCTGTGGCAGCTCAGGGTACACAGTGTCCCCAGGTGGCCACTGCCCCTTTGGTTGGTGAGCAGGTGATCCATGTGCACAACGAGTTGGTGTCAGTGCCCTCCAACAGGAAATCTTCTTCTGTTGCTTCTCACCTTCCTCAAAAGGGAAGTCTTTGCAGAGCAGTTTGGTCATGCTTGTAGTTTAGTGGAAACACAAAAAATGACTCATTTTACAAATGGGCAAGGTGGTCAGGTGGGAAAGAAGGTGCAAGCAGAACTTTGCTCAAAGTGTTTCTTGGCCGTGAGAGCCTAGTTGCTATTCGTTTTATGAAACATTTTTATGGGGTTTTTTTATGAAACAGAGCAAGTTTGAATAAAATTTGCAACTGAAGACAGGTGCAACTCAGCTTTTTAAATGCTTCTTCAAATTTAAGCTGCTCTGAGTCACTCCCTAAACTGTTGTCTGATGGAAACGCTGTCTTTGTAACAAGATGTGGCACAAATAATGTCTCTTCTCATATTTTTTTAAGACTTAAAATGAATGTCTTTTTAACCAACACTTGTGTTTGTTTCTTTTTTCCTTTCTTCCTAATTTTTTTCTTTTCTTAAAATCTAACTACTTTCAATGTAGAATTGTTTTCGTAACAGTCTATAACCAAAAGAATCAGCTTTAAATAACAAAAAGCTGTAAAAGTAAATGACCAGAAGACTCTATCCTGTATTTCACTCTATTAATAAACCTCCTTCTTCCATGTCCTGTCAAACCAGTGATAGTGGCTGGCACAAAGATGTAACCTGTTCATTTATGGAGTGAAAAGAACTCTGCTCATCACTGCAATCTCTTGAAAATGGTGCAGAATATGACACACAAAACTTTTGTAAACATTTGAGTATTGTAGTGGGAGCCAAAGCTGTTGGGCTGAGTGGAGTTTTGAAGTGTTTGGGCACATTTGTGAAGGAGTTTTATGGCTGTGAGATTTTGGGCAAAGGGTTTTCTATCTGAACACGACAGGTTTTCAGGTATTGTGTTTCTATTTCAGGTATGACCTCACCTTTAAAAAATCTTCTCATTCTTTTTCATTATTAAGTTCATCTGCTAAAACCATAATAAAAGAGTTGAAGGGGAAATATGTGGAATAAACCCCAAAACAATAACACTTTCAGTTTTTTAATATTGGAGGCAAAGTTTACGTGTACTTTAATGTGCTTGTTGCTACCTTCTTCCAAAATACAAAATGCTGGGATTGTATTTCAGATCTTTATTGCCTCAGAAAAGAAAGGCCTTGGTAAAGAATTAAAAGTATTTTTTATGCAATCCTATACTATTTTAAAATGTCACTTGAAATTATGATACAAACACTTTTGATGCATAGTACGTTCTTTAAAATCGAGGTGTATGCAGATTATAAAAGTATCCAGGGACAGTCAGGTTGAAAAGCAATGATTTTTCATTGAAATTATTTTTTTAAACACGTTTATTACTAGAGTGTCACAGTGAACTGCCTCATTTTCTGTGAATGTACATGACATTTTATGTAAATCTAGCCAGCTACCATTAGGTACTCATTATTTGATCCAATCTGACATTGCAAACAGCAGTAAAATGTCCTTTACAGGGAGGAGGCAAATATAAGCAAAAATAATCAGAGCTCTGCTCTTTGCAAGGGAACCTCCAAAATGGTCCAACATGAAAATGGATCTCTGCATTCCAGCATTTGTGATTTGCTTCTTATGGCATTTTCTGTCTTTTTGTTATGTGATACGTGGCAAGAGAAAGGAAACATTATTTTCCTGTTTCTTTCATCTGACATAAATTTTCTGTGTCTTGGCTTTCTGCATACATTCATATCTGAATTTTCAGGAGAAAAATGCAAATAGGAAAATCAGTGTAGAAAAGAAAAAAAAAGGTAAAAAAATGGGGAACACATCCTCATATCAACTCCACATATAGTCATAACTGGTATTATTAATTCTTTTTTCTGCTCTATGATGGTAAATTACCTTTGCATTGACTTTGAAGGAAGCCTCAGGCTGTAATTCTGGAGAGGGAGATGCTGGGGATTCTTCTGGGCCTTTGGGGCAGGTCTTCAACAGGGATCTCTCCAAAGGTCCAGGTGCCTCAAGGAAAGGTGTGGCTGCCACGTGTGGCTCCAAGAAGCCCCTGTGCATGGCGTGGTGGCCTCTGGCCTTGCTCAGTCCTCTCTGCTTTTGGCAGAGAAGACTCACAGGAAGATGCTCGTGTTTGTTCTCTTCTGAAGGAGCAGGGATGTGTTTCACAAAGTGCTCCCACCGCAGACCTCTGAACTCTTTGGCACTGCACCGCCCGCAGTGACCCTGCTTTCCTCCAGCAGACGCTGGTGCATTATTCCTATTTGCTTCTCCATCAGTGAAATAAACAAACAGAAACCACGCATTCACCCCACCCCCCAAACACACAAACACACAAGCACTCAAAAAAAAAAAATCCCCAAGCAGCTGCTTTCCAAAACCAGCTTATTTTTTCCATCTCTGCCTCCAAAGGAGAATGAGCAGAAACATTGCTGTAGTTCATTTGTTGTTAGAGTTTGGGCTAAGTCAGACTTAAATTTTTGCATCCTACTCCTTAGTAAAATACCCAGATAACCAGAGAGTTTTCCCAACAGTGTCATCAGTGGTGATGACTGGGGGTCGGCAGGGATAACCACTTTTTCATCACACATTTGAAATCAGGTCATGGCCTTTTGAAGCTTGAAGTTGAGAAGCTAACTGTTAATATTTTCTCTGAAGGCCAGGGAGATATTCTATGTAACAATAAGATTAAATTTAAAAAAAAAAAGGACAAAAAGAAGACCAACAACCAGAAAAAAAACCAAATCCAAAACAAAACTGCCCCCCAAAAAAACCAAACCAAACCGAACTGAACCAAACCAAACCAAACCAAAAAAGAAAAACCAACAAAACACCACCAAAAAAACCCAACCAACCAGCCAACCAACCAAACACCAAAAAAACACCCAAACAGAAACAACAACAACAACAACAACAACAAAAATACCAAACCCCATCCAAACCACCAAACCCAACTGAAATAATAATTAGCCAGTAATTGCAAGCTTTGAACAAATTCTACCTCCACTTGCCTATACAAGATGAATGGAGGAGCGTGTTGAATTCTGCCGCTGTATTTACAATTCTGGCTGGGTAAAGGTTGCTTCTTTCCTTATGGGGAGTAAATTCGTAACTTGAGATGTCAGCCGTGAGGGAACGTTCAGTGATAGTGAAAAATGTTCATTTGAGGGTAAATATTGAGCTGACTCAAGTGAGGCTGCAGCTAGAACGTCCCATTGGTCAAAATGGCCAAAATGTCTATCTGATTTACAATAATTGAATTAAGCCTTGAAATTGAAAACTCCTGCTTCTAAAACCTAAATATAGAGGGTATAAACATTTAGGACTGTTGGAAAAAACTGTGCTTCCAACAGATCTGCTTCCAAACCTGCACTGATCAGGCAGAGCAGGCACTGAACACGTGGTTCCTCTCTTGCTCTGGTGCATGCATTACCACAAATCTAAAAATTTGGAAGGGCAAATTAGTGTTTTTACTGGATACTAGGAAAATATGTGGTGATGAGCTAAGCAACTGCTAGTTCTCCTCAGTCACACACAGCCAACTTTTCTGTTGTGTTTAACAAGAGTGATTGATTAGGTAAAACAATGTCGTGTTGCAGCAGCATTGCTCCCATATGGAGGCTCTTAGTGTTTACTTCATAAACATTTTCCTTTCTCTTTTCATTCTTCTTCTCCCCCCAAAGATTTATGACTAAGTTATAAAATCAGTTTGGGAAGAATTTTGTTTATTTGATTTCTGGCTCCACCAATAATACCACAAGGTTTACTATTACAAAGCACAGGATGGAGTCTCCAACAGATTAAAACAATGTCCATTTGAAACATAAAAAATATGAGATGGAGGGGATCCTAAAGAAACAGTTCCTCACATCACTTCCATTAGCAATATTGAATTATTCCCTGCAGCATATATTTAAGAAAATGAAATTCAAGAAACTATTAGAAAGTGAGGATACGTTAGTAGTCCAGTCACCATGGTCAAAATATTTAGATTCCATCACTTGACAGTCTTGGCAAGGTTATGTCAAGCTGTAGCCTATCTTAGGCAAATAACAGGCTGCAATACATGGAGAATTTGGATGACATCTTCAGCTGGTGAAACTCCACGGAATTCGCAATCTGATCTTCTAGCATTTTTTGTGGGTTTTGGAGGGTCTGTTTAAAATGCTGCATGAGGCTTGATGGTTGTGGTCTGAAAATTATTCTGGTGGCCCTGAAAAAAACCCCACAGTCTACCTACAAGTGGTGTATAGAAGCCTCTTTCCTTTCTTTGACTAAAAATGAAGTTGGAGGCATATTGTGTGCATGTTAGGCAAAACAGACTTCTGAAATATATCATTGCAGTGATCTGGTGATCTTTTTTGGAAAAAAAAAAACAAATAATGCCTGACATATAGTCAAAAAACCTATGTATTGTGATTATAGTGTTTTTACTCTTTGCTTTAACATTACTAAAAAGAGAGGAAAGAGGAGTCCTTTCTTCAAGTTGCAAACTTTTTCAAGCTTACTTCCTTGAGAAAAACAAATGCACTGTCCCTTGGACTACAAGACTCCCCATAGTTGGTGTGTTTTACTCCTCAGCCTTAATTTGTAAGTCAGTTTCTTCAGGGATGGTATCTCTGATGATGAGAGGTGTCTGGAAATGTTTTATTCAAGGTCTGTGGGAGGGGAACAAAGTTACCCTTATCACTGGCTTATATTCAGTGATTCTCGCAGATTCTTTTATCACAAAGCACAAACATATCTAGATATTAAGAGTCAGCTCAGTTTTGTCCTCCACCCCCTATTCCGCTGGCCAGTCAAGTCTGAATATAGAATTCAACTACAGCAGAGCCAAAACCGGCCCAGATAGAGGGGAAAGAGGGCTCAAAAATCCAAGAGAGGAGCAGGGCTGAAGCCACAATCATCTGTGTGTCAGCCAGGAGTTGAACAGGACATCAGCACTCAGGCTTGAGAGCAGGTTCCAGCGACACCCCTAATGCCCTGTTGCTGTCTCTGTACTCATCCACGAGAGCCTGGAGCCCATATTCACCTGCCGTGAGGAGACCTGTGCAGCTCTGCAGCAAAAACCTGCGTGAGAAGGGAGCCCAGAGAAAGTGTGCTCAGGGTAAGCGGCTGGAGCACACCCACAGCTCCTGTTACAGAGAAGAGGGCTCTGTCAAAAGCGCATTTTTGGGCCTGGTTACAATCCCTCCCTTGCAGAACGCCTTCTTGGCCCTTGCCTGCTTCAGTTCCTCGCAGATGGAACTCCTTGGCACGTAGCTGCTGTAACACAAATTGCCCTGGATGCCTGGATGCCTGGATGCTAGAGAGCAGCCCTGAAAGCTGTGCAGAGGCTGTAGGTTTACTGAGAAAAGGGGAAACTGGAGGAGCAGAGAGGTAAGGTCAATCCAGATCTGGCTGCTTCTTCCTTTTACCTGCACAAACTAAAGAACCTAAGTGCAAGATTAGGCAAAAATGTAGCCAGCTTCTCAATTATATGAGATTTATGCCCAAACATTCACAGGGCAGGAACCCCAGTCCCAAAAGGCATGCCTTAGTGTGTTTTTCAGAGATCCTGGGTAGAATAAGTGAATGGGCATTTGGAAAAGGCCCTGGCATGCCTCTGGATCTTGATTTATACACATTTAGCATTTTTCCTCGCAGATGCTGTTCAGATTTCCAGAGGGGCTCTGTCATGGAGGTGGCTTCAGCACGGCAAGCACAGCTGGGCTGTTAACGAGCCCCAGGCATTTTGGGAGACTGTACAACTGCTGTCAGTGCATCACCTTCCTGTCAGAGCCCTGATCTGCTGAGCACAGCCTGTCAGGGGGTATTCCTGCCAGTGGGGCTGGCAAGACACACCAGGGTGACAGCATCATGTGGGGCCTGGGGTGGAGGAAGAATCTTTGCTGAGCTCAGAGGAAGAGCTTGCAGCAAGCTGACCAACAAAGGAAAGTGAGAGACGGAAAGGGGAAATCCGTTTTTAGAAGTGACTTTACCACAGTTCATGAGTGTCCTGGGTTTTCCTCTGAGTCATGGAGGAGTCAAAAGCTGTTTCATGCTGTGCCTGTCCTCAGCAGGCTCCGTGGAGCTTCCCTTGGCCACAGAGAGTTAAATCAGATCTCGGCACAGCACATGCAGTGCATTCTTGTGGTCGTCTCTGCGTTCATGCACTGCCACAAAACATTTAGCAGAGGTGCCAGCTGCCTGCTGGAAGGGGCTGTGTCTGTGTCATCCACCTGCTGGGATTCACAGTCAGCACGGATGAGCATTGCCCTGCTGCAGACACCAGGTCCCAGTGAACAGCTCCAGCTTTCCACCTCCTAAACGTTTTCTCTGCAGAGATGGACCAGTCCATTTCTCCAGGGCTCTCTTTGGCTTACGACCAAGAGCAGCTTAAAGTTTCACTATGTTTATTCTTTCTTCTTTTTTTTCCTTACCCGGGTATAACAGTAGCTTAATGTTTAAATCAGTATTAAAAAACAAAACAAAGCAAAAAAAAAAAAAAAAACCAAACCAACAAAACAACAGGTGATGGACACATTTTTTAAGAAAAATCACCACAAACAAATTGTTCCTTTGTTAACAAACCTAATTCAGTTTATTAACCTATTTCCATTCATAAACCCAATATATGGTCCAAAAGTATAAATTCCACTGCTTTCTGACTGGCCATGATGCTAAAATACCCACATGATGAGTCTGCAGCAGCAGTGATACAGAAACCACAGGGTTCAAGCCTGAAGCTGATGTCTCTGTAACCAGGTACAAGCAGCCTGTGTGTTATGGAGCAGCTGCCAGGCTGACAGATTTGTTTTCAGCTCATCATGGAAGAGGATCAGTGCATCCAGGGAATCCCAGCATGCAGAAATAGGAGCAGATTTTCACATGAAACAAGAAAAGGTCGCATGCAAAGCCCACTGAATGTTGCCTCCTTAACTTTCTCATGTGTGTCATGCCTTGGAGAGAAGTTACAAGTTAAATCCCAGCTGAACACTTAACCCCTTTGACAAAAAATGCTGGGTTTATTCGCCTTCATCCTTTCAGCTTCCTAAAAGCATTTCAGCTTTGGGTATGACTTTGGTGAGGAGATGGCTACAGCTGTGAGTGGGATGGTGCTGTGGAGGGACAGGATGTCCTCAGTGGAGGCCGAGGCTAAGCCTGGGACAGGATCAACATTTTCAGTAGCCCTTCCACCCTCCAAGTTGAGTTTTCCTTCTTGGAAAAATCTACTGCGACTTCTTTGAAGGCTTTGGTGTCCCTGATGAAACTGCATCTTCTCCCCAGTGCAGGGGCTTTGTGTTCCTGAGGTCTTGCAACCTGGGAAATTATTGCTTTTTCTTCACTGAGGTGGTTACAGCTTAAGGGCAGAGGAGACTAAAGGAAGTTTCCCTGCCAGGTTCCCCTGATTCAACCCCCAGATCATCTCTTTGGCGTGGGGTCTGAGTCAGACACACTGGATTTTCATGAAAGCAGGGGTCAGCAGGTGAATTCTTGTGCTGGAGGGAGAAAATCAGGCCATGACATGTGGTGGGTAGGTGGATGCCTCACGTATTTTTATTTTTAGCATTTGCTCTGAGTGGTTTCTCCCATGAATGATGGTATTGTGATAAGGTACAGTAGCAAACAGGATTTCTGTTTACACTTCTCCAAGGAGAGGGCCAACGCTGCAGTGCAAATTTGAGAAAATAAGGTATGTGTTTATACTGCCTTGCTGATTAAATATTTGGTGGCATATAGAATAAAATCTATTTTCCTAGAGCTCTGAGGCTTGACATGTATATTTGTTTGAACTTTTGGGACATTTCTACCATAATCCCTCAGCACAATACGAGCGTATTCAGAAGACTATGACTCTCTCAATTTGTAGAATTATTCAGAGTTCAAGCAGGAACAAACCAAATCTGTTTTGCAACCCCGTACTGTAAAAATTCTTTTGCTGTTTTGCTGGGCAGAGAAGATAAAGTGCTGTGTCTTAAAGCTGTTCAAAGTCCTACTTGAACACAAGCATAAATGGACATCCAGGAAACAGCTTTTTGTCTAGGGGTGTGGTTTTCTTAAAAGTTGTGTTATTTCTCGTCAAATATTTACAGGGCTCAGATCAATGTGTAAGTGTCCTGCGGAACAACATTCAGGTACAAAAGGAAGAAACAAATTTAAAAATAGCATTCAGTATCTCTGGAAGCTCTCCAGGACCTGGCCCTGAGGCCGTAATATGTTTTTAAAGCACAGAACATTCCTTCAGATGAAGAATCAGAGCAACTGCGTCTGGATTGAGGCTTTAATTTTTTCTGAAATCTTATCAGATAACTTTATTTTGCTTGAATTCATGAATTAATTTGTTTAATTTCTGATCTCTGTTCACAACATTACACTGTGAAAATCAAGATAAATATACACTTGTAAAATTAAACACAAAACAACAGGAAAAAGAAATTGTGTTGTTAAGAAAAGCTGTTTCCATGAACCTGAACAAAAGACACATTTACAGAAGGTTTTATTGAAATTACTGTCTTTTTCCTTAATATGTTTTGGTTTCAAACATGAAATATTTTGATGGAAAAATGTCTCCCTCTAAACCATGCTATCCTTTGAGTGTTACTTGAAACCATTGCTCCACTTTCAAAAGAAGAAAGGAAGCCAAACATGGCTTTCTATTGCCAGAATGGATTATTCTGCCTTTAGTTTCATGTTTTAATCACGTGCTGAATAAAAACAGAGGGAAGATAACATGGTAGTTTCTATCTACATGATAATAGAAGGAAAACAAAGGGATTAATTAATTCAAACTGCAGCAGAAAGCTTTATTGCATGAAGGCACACCGCCGTGTGTGCATAAATCTGTGTGTGGTAGAAATGATGCCTGGGTTTAATGAGTTTTCCATCGCTGGTTGCAACAGTTTGGGAAAGGTCATTAGACCTGAAGTTAACCAATGCTAATTAGCTGAAAGAACGAATGACAGACACAATTGCAACACACAGAGCTGAGAGAGGACGAGGGGCCAGCTCAGCAGGCTGACGGAGTGTGATGTGTGGGTGAGTGCCACAGCCACAGGACTTCTTCTTCCCTGAACTTGGATCAGTTTATTCCATGGCGTGATGCTGGTCAGGAACTGCCCCTCGGGCTTATCTCATCCTCAAACCCCCTGCACAGACCCGAGGTGAGCAGAGTGATCCTAAAAGTCACTCTGCCCTGGGCAGCAACTTGCCTGAACTCAGGGTGATCTGTCCTCTGCTCAGGAAACTTCTGTGGGTTTCACCAGGCTTTAGGCCAGGCTCTTGGGAAGGGTCTGTAGAACAAGAATACGGAAAATTCTAGAGAACATTTTTTGATAACTACAGCAGAATTCTTGGCCACAGCAAATTAAAAACAATGACCAATCTACAGCCAAATCAGCTCACTGGCTGAATGAAACATCAGCTATGAGTCTCAGCTTCAGAGATGCTTTCTTCACCGCCGACAAGGTCACTGGATGAAGCTGGTGTGGCATCCATCTACTTAAGAAAGATCACCAATGAGGCACCTGCAGTATCTGAAAGAAAGGGATTTCTGAGATCACAACACAACGAGCAGAAATTCTGCTACATGAGTAGCTCATAGGAGTGGTGTTCCTCTCAGTTTTTTTGGCCCCAGTTTGAGCTTGGTATGAAGAGAACACTTAATCCTGCTGGAAAGGGACTAGAAGAGTTGCAACACCCATCTAAGGCTTTCATTGTGTGAAAGAAAACTCACTGTAAGGCAAAAAAACAAAAGAAAAATTACGTTCAAATAAAGTTGGTGGGGTTACTCAGACCTAAACTGCTATGAGAGAAAGAATTACTACAGTGAGATTTGCATCCTCTCCTACAAAAATAGCCCAATTTCTTCTCTTACGGGAAGGGCTAAGTGCTTCATAAATGCCTTATTGAAGCTGTTTTCCATTCTCTTCTGAATGTCAGTCAGCCCAATTCCCTGTAGCACAAAGTACATCTCGCCTGAGCTGCAAGGGGTGTTTGGGAGCAGGAGTAGGTAGGCTGCACTTCAGACTGGTGCTGATGTAGTAGGAGTGTGATGGTGACACTGGCCTCATTTCCACTGGCGTGTTCAAACAGTTCCACAACGTATTTACAACATTTTTACTTCTCGTCTCCTCCCTGATGCCTGCTGAAGGCTGATGGTGCCGTTTGCTTTCCCTGCAGTTCTATCACCATCAAACAACAGGAGCCACACAGGCCTTTTAGAGAGATTTTATGACAGAATAAACCACAGTGACGGGAAGGTTTTGAACACCGCAGGGGAGGAGGGGAGAAATGTGGTGGAGCTCTTTT
Organism: Struthidea cinerea; assembly: GCA_013397865.1. Taxonomy (NCBI): domain Eukaryota; kingdom Metazoa; phylum Chordata; class Aves; order Passeriformes; family Corcoracidae; genus Struthidea; species Struthidea cinerea. Next base: position 246,557 of record VZTI01010897.1, read on the forward strand.
TCCTGCTGCTGGAAACCCAAGGATACCATCTCCAGGCAGGCAGGAGAGTGTCACAATAAGCCCGGTTCCAGCGCATCGGTGTGCTCACAAGTTCACATAAATTTTGACATTACCAGTCCTCAGCTAACTCATTTTCATGAGAAACATCTGGCTGGGTTGCCTAGTGCCAATATTGATTCTGGCCTCACCTTGCCTGCACGGAATGGATGAATCTCATGTGCCATTTGTTCCTTTTTCATCAACGTGGTAGTGTACATATTTGCCTTTTTCCCCTCCCCTCCACCATCCAAGCCTGTGAAGCAGCCCTTGAATCACGGTTTTTCTGTCCCTTTCTCTTTCTCTTGGTGTGCTTGTCCATCACACCTGGAACGCTGGCTCTCGCTGTGGGTCGAACGCAGAAGAAAAATGAAAACGAGCCAAACCCAACGCCCCAAACACCTCTGAGGGGTTCAGGTGTTTGGGGGGGTGAGTGAGGGAGGATTTACTCTGAGCTCCTTTAATCCAAAGAGTTTGGATTAAATCCTGTCAGCTTCAGCAAAGGGAACCAGTAGTTTAATGACATGATCTGTATTTTCAGAGAGGGGGAGACAGGTGAGGGAGAGAGACGAGGAAGTGTGGTTGGATCATCAAGAGTGGGGTATCTAAAACTCTGCTTGTGAGAGCACAGATGGCCAAATCTTCACACAGGCAGCACATGGCACTGCTGTCTGTGACTGTCCCAGCCAGTCCAGAACAGCTCTCCTGACTCAGTGACCAGCGCGGTCCCTGTGCTCTTGTTTCATGCAGCTGAGCTCACAGTCTGGCACGGGGGATGTCTGCTCTTGTGAAACAGTGTCCAGCTTCAAATGTCAAATGATGAGGTAATGCCTATTCACGTTTGTTTGCTTCACCTTTGAAGGGAGAAGAGGAGGAAGACATCTATTCCTGTAGAATTTGTCATACGTGTAAGCAAAATATTTCACCGCCCCCAATCTTTCTTGAAGCTGAGTTAATTTTTTTTTTTTTCCTGACATTTTACAATCATCTCAAAAGGAAAGAGACTTCATGCCATTAAAATCGCAAGGTAAAAAATTGCCTGGTACTAACCTGAGATACCTTTAGGTGAGTACTTTGTATTCACACTCATCATAAAATCTCTGCTGCATTGTTCAAGGAGTACAAAGGGGTCTCACTGTAAAACACCCAGCAGCTCTGGCTTTCCTCTGGGATCTACCAGAGGGGGAAAAAAAGGAAAAAAACCCAACAAAAAAAGAAGAGAAAAACAAAACAGTGAAGAAGGGCTTTTATGTAAGCACAGATTGCTTGCAAAAGGAAATGGGTATTATTTTCTAGACCTAACAGCACCATTAGTAGAATAGTTTTGAAAAAAACACTCAGAATCTTTCCATTTTCCAGCCACCAGAAAGCTTTTAGACTATCTTGTATGGCCCAGAGATTGTATTTTGTGAAATAACAAGTACAAGATGGCAGCCTGACACGACCTTAACAATGCTTTTAAAAAAGGAAATCAATTTTCTTGAAAAAAAAAACCAACTCTAGGAGATGTGTAAAGAAGTGATGTGTTTGTTCCCAAGGTGAGAAACCAAAAATATCCCCAGGAATGGAGAGATGGCAGGAGGCAAAAGATGTGCACAGATGAAATAGCTGGACCATAAATGTGAAATAGCTGCCTTCCTCAGTCACTGCTGATGGCTGATGGCTCAGCAGGGGAGGGCAGAATCAAACATTTAACGGGCTATTGATTGTGGGTGAAGAGATCCCTTGGCAGGGCTGGCAGAGATTCCTCCTCTCTGCAGGTCAGGCAAAGGGTGAACCTCTAAAACCATCGCTGGTGTACGAGGGCACATGTTTATACGCTATTAGTAAAACCCTGTGAAGAAGGTGGAAAGGAAATTACAATTATTTTGGGGAACAAAGGCAGTGAACTTGGAGACGAAAGACAGCCCTCCTTTGTCAGGTGAAGAAAAAGAATCCCCCAGCTACAGCATGGGATAAATGAGTTTAGAAGGACTTGGAGACACATCAAGGTGTGATTCTGGGGAAAAAAAAAGGGTTTTCATGTCTTTTACTCTAACCATCTTAACCACAAGCCTCATTTTCAAACCCCGATGAAGGCAAGGTCCACAGAACATGGAGGCAAGTAATACCAGAAGCACAACTGGCAAGTAATGCTGATAAAGTTTTAGAGAAATATGCCTGCATTTAAAGCTTTGGAGGAAGTTTACAGTATATTTATATATTCACCCTTACTCCACTCAGCAGCTCAGGTAATTTCTGGAAGGAACTCAACATGAATGACAGATTCCTCTCATTTTTCCGACTTTTAAAATTTCAGTAGTTTTACAGAGCCATTAAAACTGCCCACACTGCTGGAGGGAAAACTGTCTTTTAAATCTGGCAGGTGCAGGCAAACCAAGTTAACACCTTCCTGTTGTAAACTTTACTGCAGCTCAGCCTACCTGGTGCTCTTCTGCACAAATATTAAGTTTTCAGTGTGTGCAGACATCATTCCTAGTTAATTCCAGGTTTGCATAGCCCCTGTCTGTGCTGGGGGGGCCAAAGAACCAGCATTAACAACTGTGACAGAGCACAAATATTGGGAGAGACCTTTTTTAAACTATTGCCAGATTCCACAAATATCCTGACTTTTGTTTTTACGAAGTACACACCTTCAAGCCCCTCTGATAACATAGAAAGCAATAAAATAATTAAATTAAGTCCTTCTCTGGCATCTGAGGATCAGTCTCTGGCTCTCTGATGGAGATTTGCCTTTCTTCTGCTGGTCCCTTTCCACAGGGATATCACAGCCATCAAGAGGGACATCAAACCATCCCTGGCAACCCACCCTGGGCTGCAGTGTCATCACAAGTTTTGTATCCAGGAGGGGTGGATTGGTGGCACAGCTTTGGAATTTTAGGGCTAGCTTTCCTGGCCGTGTAGTCAGAAAGATGGATCTTCCCCTTAAACTGTAGATAATGTTTTTATTCTTATGAGCAGCTATGATTTGTCCACAGTTTTCTAGTACCAAAATTCAAACAAAAAAACCCAACACAAACAAACAAACAAAACAAAACAAAAAACAAACAAACAAACAAACAAACAAAAAAACACACAAAAAAATAGAAAAAATGTTGAAATGCATTTTTGTCAATGTTGTTGGTATAAATATGTAATTGTTATGCTATGCAAGCTAAAGAAATAGACCTAATTCCTTTAAAATCCAAAAGTTAGGTGCTTAATCAGTGTAAGGCACATGTGAATTACTTTATTTGTCTAATCCAATTCCCGAGACCTGTGAGTTGCTCCTCACAGACCCAGCTGGAAGGAAATTATCTTCGGGGATATCTTTATCTCCCTGCGATGATTCAAATGATCATTGGAACAATCACTGATACAAGCAAGATTACTCCCAAGTAATGTCATGAGCATAAATCATCGGCTGACATCAGTGCAATCTGACTTAAATCTGTACAGCAAAACCAGGAACACAGAGCCACATTGTGCTCTTGAACAGAAGAGACAAGCAAGAGACACGAAATTTTATGGCTCTCATCCATTTTGCAGAGGTTTCCTTGTGCTCTGTGCACTGTTTCCAAATTTACCAGGTTCCTTTTTTTTACTTAGATTCCCCACTGCTAATCCCATGTCGTAACTGAAGCCAAATTTTGCAGAGCAAATCAGAGGAGTAAATCTGATAAAATGTTAGCATATAAAGAAAGCAGGACTCTCAATTACATTTTGCAAAACTTGAAAATTTTGATACCTTCTTACTGTTCCTCCTTTTTTTTAATGTATCTGTCTCCTCTTTTAATGTTGTTTAATCTAGATGATCTTCAGAAACTATTTAGCTGATAAAACATGTACAAAGACTAATTGAAGCACTTGAAATAAAACTTGTGTTCAAAATCTTTAAATACTGGACAGAAATTTAACCACAGCAATGTTTGAATCAGACCTTGAATCTCAGGTATTCATCACCTCAGAAAATTATGCACAACAGGCAGAAAACAACACAGGCTTTTTTGGCTTCTTAGCAGGAATAACTACAATAGGAGACAAAATTAAATACATGTTTCTCAACACAACTATCAGTGGAAACAGCCTACATAAGAAGTAGAAAAAAAATTGTCTACATTTTTTAACAAGAGATTTCAAGAGTGTAGAGTAAGTTTACCAATGTTCCTTTAATGTTATTTTAAATGAAAAGTCTTTGTGGAAGCTCAGAATTCTTTCCAACACAGAATTTAATCACCTTTCTCCATCATTTTGACCAGCCAATGAGCAAGGCATGTTAGTTTCTCTAGCCACCCAAACATGATGTGAACATTGCCCACTGAGAGCACAGTGGTACATTTTATCAGCAGAGAGGAGTGCAGAAAGGACTAGAAAAATAAATGCAGTTGTTATTAACACGTAAAAAAGAAAGACAAAAAATTTCTTTCCAGCTGTTTTTTTTTTTTCTTACTGCGCAAAAACAGCTACAAAAGCTGTTGAAGCATTAGTTATACCTTTAAACGTTTCCCAATCTATTTCAGGACTGTTTTCATTACTTTTCAAATTTTAAAATATGAAGGAGCAAAGTCTGGGTGTGCTTGAGAGGCAAAGCTGAACCAGATCAAATATTACCTCACTAACAGGCCACCATGACTTGGGTGGACTACAACAAAACCCCTTTTTTGCACTTGCTCCTGAGTGATAGCATAGCTGAATCAAAAAAAAAAAGATCCTGAGATTTAAACTATCCTAATCCCAAGTGAAAGCAAATTTACTCCCTGGTTCTACAGGTCCAAACCATTGTTCTGAGTGTATCCTAGCCCAGTGCATATTTTTTCCCACTGCAGGTAATTCATTCCTCATTTTACCCCTGTTATCCTCCTGACATCTTCCAACATCCTAATTGTTCACTGAAATTGTTTGTGTTAGGTTTCAGACAAATACACTTCTTTGTCACCTAGATTTCCTGATTTTATCTTTTATTTTGATAGCCCAGATATCTTTGAAGGGGTGGAGCAGCCTGTCAGTGAAGAGAGCATGAAAAGGTGCGCTGGTCTGCACATCATTGAACATTCACTCCCACTAAGGCAGGAAAAAGGAAAAAGGAAAAAGGAAAAAGGAAAATGGGGAAGGGGGAAGGGGGAGGGGAAGGAAAAGGGGAAGGAAAAGGGGGAAGGGGAAGGGGAAGGGCAAGGGCAAGGGGAAAGGGAAGGGCAAGGGCAAGGGCAAGGGCAAGGGCA